>OFHS01000610.1:0-38479 GCA_900245855.1 Calvadosia cruxmelitensis
GTGGTATTTATATCCTGTATTTGCCTTTCGTATTGAATTTACGGAAAATATATCAAATCAATCAAATCAATGTAACCCCATGGATGTCATATGTTATAATGCCCTGATTGGCTACCTCGTATTCATAATTATATGTCTCGTATTGAATTAATCCCAAAAATAAAGTGTAGTTTTCCGAAACACAAAGTCGATGTACATTCCGACGAAAGCAATTGGAATGCTAGTTCAATCACGCATCATTCCATGGTCATCACCGAGGACTTCATCATCATCTTGTTACCAGGCTACCATAAAACCTGTCTTAATCGGCCATCTAAGTAACCAATCACAATTCACAAACGCAGATGGTCACTTAAGACTGGTCGGCCGTATTGTCTAAACCTATAATTTGAGGAAGGATTTGAATGAGGTTTCTAAAAACAGGAAGTCAGGCGATCTTGTTTGCAGACGCATTTTTACGAGATTTTAATGATAGTGATATGTTTGTTGCATGTACAGTCAAACCTGTATTAGCGGCCACCTCTATAGAGCAGCCACCTGTCTATAAAGGCCACTCCTCAAAACCCCAAAATGACACTTTCTATGGAAATTAACCCGTACAGAAAGGCCACCTGTCTATAAAGGTCATTTTTCTCAGGTCCCAAAGGTGACCGTTATAGACAGGTTTCATTGCATTACAATACGACAAATTATGACAATGAGTGTTTTGATTTCGTTGACAGTTGTCAGAGGAAAGATCGAGAAGATCGAAGAGAACAATGGCACTCCTCGTTACCTTGTAAAAGTCACACGTCGATTCAAGCAAGGACACATTCAAATACAAAGAAAGAATCAACCAATTGAGATTCGAGGTACGCAACTTTCCTGTAGCTGCAAGAAACTGGAGCTGAAGCAAGTCTATTTGTTGTTTGGCAGCGAAGACAGAAGATACAATGCGATTTTTCTGGATAACTTCACCTTAGCTATGAAATGGGGAAGAAATGTCAAAAAGTTCTTGCGTACGTACAGAAGGAAATTGGATTGCCCAACACGAATGGCCATGTTTATGAGATATTAAAAGAACATTGCAATGAAGAACAATCAAGCTAGCTCATCTTCTACAACGGAT
Source organism: Calvadosia cruxmelitensis (assembly GCA_900245855.1). NCBI lineage: Eukaryota > Metazoa > Cnidaria > Staurozoa > Stauromedusae > Kishinouyeidae > Calvadosia > Calvadosia cruxmelitensis. The sequence goes on from OFHS01000610.1 coordinate 1,109, forward strand.
TCGAACTATTTAAAAGCACTACAAGTTAAAGAATCCAACGTATTGCTAGCAAAAATGCGAGTCAGACAACCATATGCCGGTTGACTCCTTTCCTAGAAAGCACCAAAAGTGGCGCTACTTCGCCTACTCTGGCGGCTAACCATTGAGGACTCACCCCTCATTATTTATCATATTTCTAGGCGTTGTGGCTAAATGCTACACTTACTGAATTGTCGTCAATTCATTATGTATTCGTGGCAGGAATATTATATCGCAAATTCCATGTTTTTCCGCTGAACCTTCGAAAAACATTGGAATCGTCATCTAGTAAATCCGAATAAATTATAATAATTTATGTATTTAAGTTCCAGATCCTCAAGGAGATGGCTACCGCTGTAGAGATTTCAACTTTGAAGTTGAACTATTTGATTGGCTAGTCCAGTAATTATTACAAGAAAATGTACATATGTAATTAGACAGGAGCTGCTGATTCGTTGAAGAACACTTGACTTCGTGGCTTTTTCGTTTACTGCAGTGGTGTGATGAAGAAAAGTTAGAGAAATGATGTTCGTCTTTTGATTTATGTTTTGAACTGATGATTTATTTATTAAGCCTGCCTGTCCCAGATGATCCATCGGTAGGCCTTATACATCCATTGGTCTAAACTACAGAATAAATAGTCTTGGTCTAGAGCATCAAGCCCTCACGGGAAGAACGGGCATATAGCACAAAGAAACCTGTCTATAACGGTCACCTTTGGGACCTGAGGAAAATGGCCTTTATAGACAGGTGAGCTTTTAGTCCAGGTTGATTTCTACAGAACGTGTCATTTTGGGGTTATGAAGAGTGGTCTTTATACACAGGTGGCTGCTCTGTAGAAATGACCACGAATACAGGTTTGACTGTAACATACAGTAAATAGAATTAAGAGAACATTGCGTGTTCAATTTTGAAACATCAGTAGTCACACGAGTATAATCAAAGTTCCTTTACTTAAATTTGAATGCAATGAACCCTTCTGATGCTATCTTGTCAAGATTTCGCATTACTCACAACAGAAAAATATTGATGAAATAGTGTCAAAAAATATTCAATACAGTCAAACCTGTGTTAGAGGCCACCTCTCTAGAGCAGCCACCTGTGTATTCCTTTGAACCGGGTTTGACAAATTGAACATCGCAGAGCACTTGGTTACAAGTATTACAAGCGTGCATGCGCATGTGACGCGTCACGCATGATACATGTGAATGATATTAGCATAATTAATAACCCACATGCAATGTTGGAAAACACACACCGCCCCTTGTGCTTGTTGTTTTACAGGTATATGAATCAGAGCATTGGATACATTGATATATATATTTTATGACAATGCTGAAAGGTTCATAAAATAAAATGTAGTTAGATAAGAGTCTAGATTTTAAGTCTAAAAGTCATTCAAGTTCAGATAAGATGGCTGTGCAGTATGCGATCATCTGTCCATGCCTGCCACGGGATAACTTATAAAAATTATAAATTATAATCATCAACGTACACTTGATATAACTAATTGTTTACACAATTTTCCATAAAAAACATCATTATGAGACTGAGAATGACCGTTCTGCGAAATAAAATTCCGTTTCAGTTCTTCTCCAGAACTGTTTCAGCACATATGAACATGATATGCGCTAACATGCTATACGCTAACAGTACAAGTCTGTCTGTTTGTTAACGGAATCATTTTGGAAGTAAGCCTGCGGGATTCCCAGCCATGCCAGTCCATTTCTTAGCTGAAAAGAAAAACAGGACGAAATATTTACTTGTGAGAATTCAAGGGCAGCTGAGCTTAATTTTCTTTAGTTTATTTTGAACAAGAATGTTCAGAATCAAAACTATCAGATCTCTAAACCTAAAACCAGCTGAAACTGGGTTCGAAACAGGCTTGCCCTATTTTGCTGCAGTGTAAACAAGAAAGCGGGTCCGATACTGATTTTAGTTTTAGATGGTGCATGTACAGACGTACGTTCCAGACCAAATACTGTAAATATCGTTTTCACTGGCATTTGCTAGCTCTTCGACGCCATCATTACAATCAAAGTGCCTAAAAAAGCAGCCTGAAAGGTGCCAAGTCTGCCAGAAACCGATCGACCAGCCATAACGATGTATTTCAAATACAGTGTAACCTGTCCGCAAAGGTCACCTAAGGGACCTGAGAAAAGTGACCTTTATAGACAGGTGGCCTTTCTGGTTTAAAGTGTCATTTTGGGGTTATGAAGAGTGACCAATATACACCGGTGGCTGCTCTATAGAGGTGGCCCCTAATACAGGTTTGACTGTATTTCCACGAAGACGCATGCAGAGGCGTATGCGCAATTGCGCATGCATCGAGAAAGCTTAACCTGGCTTCTACCCAATCTCAGTTTGTTTAGACTGCAAGTTATGGTATGCAAATGGATGTAAATTGGCACCAATTTAACCCGGATTCGCCCCAGGTTATTTGGTGCATTGTAAACAGGGCTAAAGCCATACTCTCTTTTTCTTCTATTCAAAATCAATTTGTTATCAGAGTTACTCCTTGGTGGAACAACCTACCAAAGGATCTATGACTTTAACATCATTATTCAAGCATTCAAGAATAGTAATAGCAACTCGTGTAAACTGTAAAGTATCTTTTTCTTCAACTTGCAATTATTTTTTTGCTAGCAATATATGTAATCGAAAGTTCGTTATTCTTCCTTTTTGACAGCACTATGTAACTAAAAGTTCATTATTCTTCATTTGCTTTGCCAGTCTTCATTTTGACAAATAATATATCTCTACGAACGAATTTCACGTTTATTCGGCATTATTTGAATTTAAGTAAATGATGAAGTAACTCACCCTCGCATTTCTTGCCTTCTTCGTACCAGTAGACATATCCTTGCTTAGCACGGTCGTAGGCTGCTGTTCGTATTTGCTGATACTTGAGTTCTTTCACCGGATATCTCATGGATCCTGGAATCCAGTGGAGCTCTTCAAGCATCATGTCAGTGAATGACTTTACACCAAAGTTACGGAGGCGACCATCGATGATATGAACATTTTCAACTGGTGGTGGTTCTTTGATTGTCACTAAAACCAAAGATATAAATCCTACAAATGCAACAACCTGTCAAGCATTGGTGGTTCAGTGGTAGAATTCTCGCCTGCCACGCGGGAGACCGGGGTTCGATTCCCCGCCAATGCATATTACTTTTGTTCGTATTTACGAAATCTAGCGAACTAGGCCGCGTGTTGAAAATTCATACAGAATTAACATACAGAATTTGTGAAAGAAATCTAATGGGATACGAAATATAAATTAAAAATCTACTAGATTTTTACTTTCTATTCACGTTTTTTTTTACTTTATCACGTTTTTTTACGTTATTCATTACTTTATTATTGTTTTATAAGTAGCTGTAAGGTTTGAAAAATTGTAGTACCATTTGTCGTGTGACGATTTGTTGTTTGCCTCGAGTGCTGAAAAGCCCTTCCAGGATGGTCTCTATCGACGACAGTGAAGCGCAAATCCTACCAAAGTCAAACAATTATAATTACTGCAGCAACAGAATTTAACTTTGCAGACATTATACAATTAAATAGACTCCCTTGATCACCTGGTGCTTGCTCTTCGCCCACTGATCCGACTTATTCACCACAGGACCGTCGTATTTTGCACATTCAGAGGCAGCCCAGCGGGAAAGACTGCAAAGTTGTAAGAGATATTAGGGTTAATCATTGAAAATGCAAAAAGAGTAAGCCTGTCATCGAAAATACAAGAGATAGCAGGCCTATTATCGAAACTAACGATACACTAGAGAATTTAGAAACGTAGTAACAATTCTAGAAAATGTCAAGGCGTATAAATAAAATAACAATACGGCGAAAGCAGATCGAATCATATCAAACTTACTATGGAAGCCGTCCCGTCGAATCTCTTTCAAGCTGGATTGCCGACATTGCTCAAAAGTATGTTATTGCTACTTTCCTTCCTAAGGAACTGCTGCCTTCAAAGATTGCGAAGATTTTAGTTTGATACATGATACAATATTGACAACGCAAATCCTATCGTTGCTATTGGTTACCGCGTCAAGGTCGCTCGAAGAGTCATCTGTCCTGTATCGAATGGTACATAAACAATAAGAATCCGATTTGAAAGCTGACAGGTTTGAGATCACTTGAATATGTAGCAGATGGAGATGAATAGATCGGACGGCCATTTTGAAGTTGTTTGCCGCTGCAAGAGCAGGTCATATTGATTTCATGAACAGAATTTCTGTCTTGAATGAAGTTTTTAAAAGTAAGCTCGTTTCTGTCTTTCGCTGTTCGAGGTTGATGACAAGCAGGCTTTCATTTGCATTTGTCTGTCTGTACTATACTGTACGGTGGATAAAGGGTCAAGATGGCTAGAGTGATTTCATCTCGGATGTCGCGTACAAAACAGGAGAGTCTAGCTACTCCTGCTCGTCGAGTTGGTTCTGCTAATGAAGGACAGACGTCGAAGTATTCCATGTCGCATGAACAAACAATTGACCACATTTATAATCATGAGGTAAGATAGAAAATGTATCAGAGTCTTTTATGTATTTTCCCGTTTGCAATTGTTATCATTCTGGAATCTCTAGTCTGCAGGTGTTGTGAAGTATGATCGATCGAGCTTTGTAGGGTACTTCAGATCGGTGTCATTCGAGGATCTCTCAATGATTTAACAGATGATACTGTAATGATGATAATCCGCTAATTGATATTTTCAAACGAATTGATAACTTTATGTACCATTCTATAGGTGACCATTATAGACAGGTTTCACATTCGTTTTTTGCTTAGTTCTCTGTGTGTGTTTTTAGTACTTACTGTAGTTCATCGTGTGAGACCACTCTCAATGGACTACATATTTCTGTTTTCTCTGTAGCATTTTAAAAGTTGGGTCATTCCAGAGAGCATTATCAACAATCCAGGTAAGAAGGCGTGGCATTTTGAAGCAACGAGACTTCCATTTTGCAGCTAACGTAAAACAAAGTGACGATGTACTTGCAGCGTTCAAACGTCGTTGAAGCGTCCATGAGACGTCGTACTAAAGACGTCTCCTATTTCATGAGTGTTCATCTGTTAAGTGAATGGCAGGTATCATTATTTTCATATATTTTCTCTGTTTTACCAAGGTTATTTGTCGATCCTGTAACCCCCAATTTACCATACCAAAAATGAATATCGCCATTGTTCTTCTCCATACGAAATCTTATTTTTTATACTTGAAAAAACGAAAATATTGTAATTCTTGTTCAGAACAGTTCTTTTCTATGTGTCTATGGATGCCTAATTCAAAGATTCTTCTCGGCTGTCAAAAATGTTGATTTCATCTCATTGCCACATGCCTGACTGCACTTTGTCACAATTAAGAAGGCCCCGAAGAAGGCACAGTATGGCTTCAATGGCTTACTGATCTTCCATCGTCACAAAATGGTGGCCAGCTGCAGTGAAAAATATATTCAGGACAAGGATTTATTCTTCTTTCACAAGAAACAATTTTCTTTGTTTGAGGAAGAACAATAACAATGTTCATATTTAATTTTTTGGCTTGAATGAATGGACAAGTATTATTGTGCTTGATTTAAGAATGTTATTCCTTAAAATGAAACTGCCGATTTGCTTTTCAAAAAATAGGAGCTCTATTTTATCGAGTGGTATGCACACTGTAGTGTCTTGAGCACGATTGCGGAATTAATAATTAGACGAGCAAGAACTATTGAGATCAACCCCGAAGCGTTATTGACAATGTTAAGTCCTACAATTATTACAGCGTGATCCCGCACATCGCTTAATGCCACCATTCGCTTAGTATCAATTCAGTCTGACAACCAAGCTCTCTCAGCCTCAATTATATTAACCCCTTAATATCATTACCCGCATATGATCACGATTTGAGACTGGAGAACCATAGTGATATTAACGGGGTTACACTGTAACATATTTCACATGCAGATTGCCTTCATGGAGGCCAAAGACTTCCATCAGCAATAAGAAAGACGCGATTTCAAGACATGATCTCTCCAAATGAAAAGAAACCAAGGTACTGCTCATAATTATGCTAGTGACATATTTACACAGCACTATAGACAAATGAAACACATGATTGATTGATTGATTGATTGATTGATTGATTGATTGATTGATTGATTGTAGTATATTTCAGACATATAAACAAATCTTTACAATAATGTGTTTCACATGTAGGATCTGTAGGCGATAGCAGGAATATTATCTGTCCTCACTGGACTCATAACAATATTATATCAATTTTAGCTTTAACTTTGCTTTTTAGGCTGAATAAAATACTGTAATCGTTGAAATAAAACTGAGACTAATATGAAACCGAGGCAATTTTGTATGTATGTATGTTTACTTGTCAAACATTTGACTGGCAAATAATGGGAAGAATAACTTCCACTTACATAAAGCCAATAAATAACAACATAAAGCCAATTAATAACGTAAGTTATCTGTCTTAACTAAATATCTCGTAAAATAATATCCAATTAATTTGAATATATTATAAATTAACACGTTCTCATTATTTTCAAATCCCTCCGAATCATTTCCCTCGAATTTGCCAAACTGTCATTTGCAGGACTGCAAGTTCTTCGCGTGGAAGTCAGCGGTCGTTGAATTCAACGCACTCCTCATATGTCAATCAAGAGAAAAAACGTGTGCAGCAATTAGAGAAAGCAGAGCAAGAAAATGGCGACGGAGAATCTGCAGTTGAAAACACATCAGCAATGTACATGAAAACTGGTTGTAGGATACGTTCGGAATTCACAATACATCCAGAATGGGGAGAAGTGAACAGAAGAAGTTGCCTTCCATGAATAAAAGACGAGGAATGATATGATATGATATGATATATTTGTCAAATATTGCAATAGAATAACAATGTTTGACAGGCAAGCACAGGTAAATAATTTACACTATACGTGCGGCCTAATAAATTTTACAAATCTAACTGTGAAGAGAGAAGAGCGAAGAAGTCAAAGAAAAACTGTCAAATTAACGTGTGGATGAACTAGCAATTGCGTTGCTCCGGATGAGTGATTTAGAATTATCTTCATTTTTCACATAGTTTACTGCCGAATAGATTAACGATGTTCCTGTATAATTAGGCAATTGCAATTGGCATCCATCCTATACTAATCATACAATGGCTAACGCCCAGGCTCTTTTGAAACACAACACTTGCAATAGCCGAATCAAAACATTTACTGTCTATGTTAGTTTATTATTATTATTTCCTCGACTATACTGATGGACTCACACGACTGATCATGAGGTCTTCGATGGTAATGAGGCTCACATTAATTAGTAATTATGTTGTTTATCGTTGGGTTCCAAGAGAAACTACGCATAATTTTGCAAATGATGTCCAGTTGACTCCATTCAATTGGAGCGCTAAATAATCAGACCAACATCTATATTAAACCAAACACGATAAGACGAAACTATTTCACCACGACATTCGACCCCGGATGATTGGTTCAGCTGCTTAATAGGCCCAAATGACAGTCTCACGATATGGACCAAGCGCAGTCCTCATGCACGGTGGGATACAATTGTTTTTAGGCACGTTGTTTTGAGCTGAAATTTACAGCTTTGACAGCCAAGAACAATCCTTGAAATTGACCATCATTGAAAAGAGTACGGCTGATTGCGTTTCAAACAAAGCATTTTCCTGTCATCTTCACCTTTGGCAGCGGTTATAACTCAATTATAGACCGACATGCAATGGGACTGCGCATGGCGGAAAAGACCGTTAGAAAATTTAACCATCTTCTTAGACTTCTTTCGACCCTCTTGAGTAGTAATAGCGCTCGATTGCCAATGGCGGAAAGGTATGGCTTTGATCGGAGCTAGAGATGTTTCATGGTGCATTTCTGCATCGCTCCAGCCCCTAGAGAAGTCAACCGAAATGGGTACATGGAATTCAGAGGACTAGGCCGAGCATAATTCTGACGTCATAAGAGGCTTCGGAATCGAGCGAATTTCATTCTTCGGAATTCAGCGTTGAGAGAAGGAGTTAAATCTTTGTTCAAAGCGATTTGATTATTGATTAATAGCAATTCTCATGATATAGTGAAAGAGAAGCTCTTCGCACTATTCTTCGACGGGATGGCTGATTTGAAAGAGCTAAGTGAATTGCTTGGCGTTGGAGAAAAACGTTTCTTCCGAGATGCAAGAACACCCAAACTGTTCTCCGACCTCGTGAAAGTAACAATGGAGACATCGCAACTTAAACTGGATGCGATGGAAATGAAGAACATGCTGATGGAATTGAATGATCGCATCTCAAAACTGAAAGAAATGCAAGGAAATCAATCGGTTCCAGCATCAAGCAACGATTCCACGAATTCAAGCAAGAAGTTGACAACCAAAGTCAAAACTTTGTCGTTTGCGTTCACGTCGAAGGAAAAGATGAGAGGCAAGCCAAGTCATTCAATGAACAGAGGAAAAGGATTCCTAAATGCACTGAATACATTCAGAAAGTCATCTGATTTAGCGTTGGATGAATTGAAACAACATCAAGATGAATTGGACAACGTCAGAAAAGAAATAGAAGATTGCACTCAAGAGAACAGGCGACTGACGGCAGAGTACTTGCGCCTTCATCATTTCATCTTTGAGCAACAGAACACGATTGAAATGAAGACAAAATACCAAGAATATCTCAACAACATCCGTGTGAATCAAGAAGAGGAAATGATCAAGCTAGAAGATGGAATTGAAAGGGAGAAACTGAAGCTGAAACATCACGAGGAGAAACGACGATTCACGTTCTTTGGATTGCTTCGATAGAATTCCAGTTTGAATAATCTGAATTTGTACATATAATTTGAATTGCTTCATGTGTTTGGAAGAAAGATCCTTTCCAAAGATTGTGGGTTTAGTATTTTCTCTTGTTGTTCTTTACATGACACCGTTAAATTCATTTACAACACTAGGGAGACTCCGTACTTTAATAGATCTTACCAATAACACTGACAGTTGGATAATGATAGAATTAATTTTGTTGCCGCAAATGAAAGTGTCTTTGAAGGCGTTTTCTTCATACTTCATACCGCACTGCAGGCAATATCGTCGTTGCTAACCTGCCTAGATATAGTTGCTACCGTAAAATTAACTCATACAGTGAAACCTGTCTATAACGGTCACCTCTGGGACCTGAGGAAAATGGCCTTTATAGGCAGGTGGCCCTTCTGTACAGGTTGATTTCTATAGAAAGTGTCATTTTGGGGTTTTGAAGAGTGGGCTTTATACACAGGTGGCTGCTCTATAGAGGTGGCCGCTAATACAATTTTGACTGTACTATTATATTATTTTTTATTTTATTAACTTCTAATTGAATTCCAGTTTGAATCTTCCTAATTTGTAATAGTGATATAATTAACGTTCTGTTTAATTGTTACCATAATTACAGCTTTTAATTTTATTAGCTGATTCCATGACTGAGACAGAAAACGAGAATAACGTATGAAAGGGCATCATCCTGCACAGTCTGATAAAAGGAAGCATTATAATTACTGATAGGCTATTACCCTGTGATCATGTAGAGGACGAAAGACGAGAGACGAAGATGGAGGCTTTCGAATTCCACATAATATATATTTGAGAGAGAGGTTGCTGGTCCCACGACAGGGAGAGATGGCAGATTTCCAAGGAGTACATATGGTCGTTGGTGCCAGAGCTCTATGTCGTGAGACACAGCGTATATAAGACGACAGACAGAGCTGTTAACACGACGAGGTACAGACGGCAAGGAGGATGATTACAGGATGACACAGCGGCTACATATTCTTACAATCATGTGACTACACAACGACGACATAACGTTCAAACTGACCGCGGGTCAGCCACTACAATCCTAAATCGACTGAAATTACAAGGATGTGTCGATTGACCCTGCGATATTTCTGCCGCGCCAGGGAATACAATCAAGATCAGAAGTGCCATTTCCATCTCTTTCACTAACTGGATGCTAAAATTCTGGACCTTTATAGGACAAAGCTTACATTGAATTAAAAGTTCGAACAATTAACTCCACTAGGAATTCTAGCATTAGTGTAAAAGAACTTTCACTCATAATTATATCTAAAAGTATTGAAAAGATTAAAATTACCAGGAAGTGTATGTGTATAACTTTATTTCTGAGGTCCATGAGTTACAGACTAACTTTTCTACATGGAGCAGAACTAATAACAAATGTAATACATAGATTAAAGGTATAAAAATTGTACAAGAAAAAAGAAAGAATTATATACAGGATGGTCTAAGATCATTGAGTAGCATTTACAATATAGTTTTTACAATCAATTTCGAATTTGGAAAAATTTACAGAAAAGAGAAATTTTTTAATGTACCTTACAATCGTGACTTATTTGAAGCGGCTTGTAATCACAGAAATAACCTTTACGACTAAAGAGATTAAGGGAGCAGTAATGTACTATAGTAGAAATGAAAAATCTACAAGTAGATGAAGCAAGAAGTCTATCGAGAAATCATGATGAAAATTGATAGCTAATTACGATCCATATGGGCAAATACATATTTTGGATAAAACTTCTGATTTCTCTTAGTTCTTATATATTGCTCTTGATATTCAGGTAGTAGCATTACGAATTACAATTTGTGACATGAAAATAAGTATCGACCTTCAAATTAGTTTTCTTGAAATTCGTTACTTTCTCGATAACAAAAATTCACTGCCACTTTTCAATTGTGCAGTACGTCACTCTTGTGTATTCGTGCAATGACTTTGAAAAGGTGCAAATAGTTCTTAGCTACCTGCTGTAAATTGATTGAATTCCCCCATTCAAAATACATTTCCGTGCATGATAAAGTTTGTTGCTCACATCAGACAAGATTTCAATTGGTTTTCCACGTAGTTACACGAAAAATCAGTTGTTAAGATTTCCAAATCTACTGCAAAACTCCAAAGAGACTAATGCATTATTCCGGAACCAATCTTCACTGCAAAAGAAAGGCAGATTTTATTGAAAACACAAGCTCACAACAAGAGTGGCAAATTTCAAAATAGATTAGCAGGCACTTTTACTCTTTATTCCTTGAATACTTGCTTGTATAACAACATTTTTCGTATATTTTCCAGCAGCGTTCATTTAAGAAGAAGTTTTAAAATTTAATTTTTATTTCGTGTGCATGGTCAGTTTGACAAGCGCTCTTTGCTAGCAAATGTCTTTAGATGCGGCGTCTCTATTCATGGTACATTGTACGTCACATAATAGATCTGTTCTGTGATTGGTCAATGTTTGACATACGTCATTTTGAGGCAAAGTTCATAATAAAGGCTACTTGAGCTGCACAGTTCTCTCTAAGCAACAGGACAGACGAAGTCAACTAACTTACTTTGACCTGCATGTAAAAAGTAGATTTGCAAGCGACCAGCAAGCACATTTGCTGCTATAACATGGACGGAGTCGAAGTAGCACAGACTAATGGAGATCATTGTGCAGAATCAAAGCTCTTCCCTTGCGCAAATACCTTTTTTATTCACACGGGAAACGTGTCCCATTGGAGCAGTTTGAAGAGGACAACAACTCAAAGCCCGGCAACCGAGGTGAACTTTGGCGTTTGTTGTAGGACTTTCTGCTCCCCCATGTGCTTGTAGACAACACCAGCGAATAGGCAAATCATTTTATTATACTTAGACGTTCGTCGACCTTTCTAATAAAAAATCAAGAAAATGCTCAAATATTTTTAAAATTTTCGAATTTCTCTGGAACAACTTACGTCAGCACAAAATATCAACAGATCTTTCTTATTTTGACCCATGAGGCAAACTGTGACAATGCCCAATGGGTGCCACAACATGATTGGTACAGAATAAAATAAGACTGCGTTTTTACCTACTCGAATGAGAGGAAGATTGATTATCCCTCGCTTCTACATCGACTCTTGAAGCCCCCTAATTTCTCGTGACTAAATTGTTTGTTTTCTATCATAACAGCACCGGTTGTTTATTGTCGAGAAATTACTGCGTATCCTCAACCTACCTCGAAGATAAACAAACAAAATTGGTATATTGGTTTTTTTAATAAGTCTAGGATCTGTTGCCTGAGAAACTGTCAATCGATTCATCTTTGGGGAAGTTCTCTGTAATGTTCTAAACAAGGTGTAGTCTGATTGAGAGCAGCACAGGCGTATAAATTAGTTTATCGCAGTCACTATGAGAAAAAAAATCCTGAAAAAGTGCCGAAAAAATCCTGAAAAGAGCGTACCTACTCAAAAAGTGCTGATAAAATACTGAAAATACTGCTTTCCCGTCTGAGGTATAATTGTGTTCCCTGAAGAAAAGAAAATACCGAAATTTCAGTGCATTTTCAGTACATGATGGAAAATTAATAATCTGAAAACTCAGTACTGTACTTTTTCAGTACATGTTCAGTATTTTTTCTCTCACTAGCTCAATTAATGTCATGGCCTTCGTGCAGAATGAAAATGTGATACTAAACGAGTGGTGACAATAACCGAGCTTGTATTAAAATGCACAGAGTATTCCTAACTTGTGTGAAATCTCGGAGAGCGTGATATTTACCCGAGCCATGTTTATTTGCAGATATAGTTAAATGTGTGCTTGCTCATGGATAGCAGGTGCCGGTTTTGAATGGACAGACAAACAAAAGAAACAAACAAACAGATGTTTGTGAAATATAGATCATATGATTATTATCTCAATATTGAAATTTGTACTCAATATTGAAAATTCTGATTCATCTATTATGATACGAGAACCCAACAATGCATTACATATATGGTTACAGCAGTACATGGAAACTAACTGTATTATGAAACCACCTAAAAGCGTGTTTGCCAAGATTTGTGGGCAATGTTTAACAACAATATTATATGTGCTGATGTAGGCACCGTTTGCTGAATTTTGAGTGTTTTTGAACGTTTCGGTTGGTTGTAGTTGATTAAACCTGTGTGCGTTCAATCTACGACTGGCAAGGATCTTAATAAATGTATTGCGTCGTGCTCTACTTTTAATTCAATGCATGTGATATTTCCACATCTGTTTTTGTTGAATGTAAACTCATGTATTTCTCTTTTTTTTCTTTTGAAGCTTCATGACAGTCTCATCAAGACTTTAAATTCATGGTTCAATGAGAGAGATGGCAATAGCGAATTGAAGGTAATTTCAAACTGGTATGCTACAACATAAACTGTATCAGGAACTGTATATAGCCTAATTTTAGCACCAAATGTTTTGTCTTGAAATACCACTTAAGCTTATATAACATTGTTCAATTAGGTGTTGTTGTGTAGGACTGTATTTTAAATTGAATATTTACACTTCAACTGCATACAATTAGGGTGTATACAAACACCGTTTGTTTGCAGATATTTTTAAATTCTAATTTCGAAACACACTGCATTTTCTGGATGTACAGTCAACTCAAGATTGTTTTGAGCAATCGTCCAAAGGGTAATGAAAGTCTTCCCTAAACGCAGGTGGTCGCTTAGGACAGGTAAATTATACCATTTGGACCTTTAGGGACCCATATGAAGACCGTGGTCTCTCAACACAGGTGGTGGTTCGACACAGGTGGTCGTGCAACGCAGGTGGTCACTTTAGACAGGTTGAACTGAACTTTATTTGATTTAAGGTTTATTGTCAACCTCGTTCTGTGAATTTGTATGATTCTGAGAGGTTACGTTTTTGATTTGTATAATCATGCCAACGTTGTCCTATCGTCATCACCTTTTTATGCTAATTATTGTTTACTTTACAGTGTAAACGTGCCATTTGCTGTCTTACACCTAAAACACTTGAAAAGGTTCCCGAGAGTGAACGAAAACTCATGAAAGTTACTGGTAGGTTAGTTGTCATTGTGCTATAGTTTGAAATGTTATCCTTTTTGTGTTAACCCTTGTCCTCCTATTGGCGGGTATACACGTTTTGAAACAGGTCAAAAGTAGCAATACATAACCAATCAGATAGTTAGTCCTTAGCAAGCAACCAATCAGCAATTGGTGAAGCGACTTCAAGTCTTCATCTAAATAGTTTTACCAGCAGGACAGGGGTTAATTAAGCATGTGCTTCTTATCAATTTTCAGTTTTTCAATTTATAGAGGACTGTATTTGATTTTACTAAAATACACAGAGCGATCGGTTTCTATTATGGATTGCATATTTTCAGAATACGAATACTATTTTAATATTCATAATACGATGGTAGCGGTTTAATAAAACCATTTACTTTAGAAAAAGTCAAATAGTTCTGATCCAAAATTCTCTCTGCGAGGTTTCTCTTACCTGAAGATGTCTCATTTAATAAGACCGTCTCGTTGATACAGTGTAACCTCATTAATATCACCTTGGTTAATATCACAACTTGCTTAACCCTTGTCCTGCTCATAAAACTAGTTAAATGAAGACTTGAAGTCGCTTTATCGATTGCTGATTGGTTGATCACTAGGGACTGACTACTTGATTGGTTATATGTTGCTGCTTTAAATTGTTTCAAAAAACGTGTATACACGACAATAGCAGGACAAGGGTTAATATCACTTCGATGCGAGAACCTAGCTTTGTCATATTCAACTATTTCTACCCGGTTGATATCACTGCTTGCTTGTGTAATATTCGCGTATTCATGTAAATTGTATCCATGTAGCCTCCATTTCATTTAAATTTAACTGTATAAGCTAATGCTCTCTATATTACTATATAAACCGTTACTTTCTTGCTGTCTCGTTGGAGTCGTTTTTCGTCATGGAGTCGAATATGAACACATACACACTTGTTTCACGATTTTTGACTGGAAAACTATAGCAATACTAACGAGGTTACACTGTGAAACTAAATTAAGAGTGGTTGGAAGGACAATGTATTTTTATGAAGCGATTGCTGTGCTCGCTGTGAAGCGTTTAGAAGGCACACAATCATTTGTATGTTATATGCTATCCCAAAGAGCCTTCCAAAGATTATACTCACAATGTTTCAACTCAGTAACTAAATTAAAAATTATCTGTCGATCTTTTCTCTGCTTGCAGTAAAAATATTTTTGCAAAAGCCAGAACCAAGCTATATCCGAGAAGCAATCATGCAAGGTAAGCTATTGTTATATTTCTGTGTTCTTGTAATTACAAGTGACTTTGTTGTGTCAATTGCTGACCTTTGACCAAGTTACAACATTTTTGACTCGCGGTTACTATGGTAACGTGACGTCTATGCTATGAGAGGGGGAAAACGGAGTGTTTTTTTTTTCTTCACAAGCTCACATCAACTATTTTACGCGGACTAGGCTGCTTTGCGAGAAAGACAATAGGAAGACAATGACTCGACTAAAGTTGAGCAATAATACTCCAGGAGAGTGTAGGGAAATGCAGTGAATCAATAAACATCCTTGCGTGAAATTTCTTTTGTGGGCGTTAATTGACTATTGCTTGACACGCTTCAAGAGCGACAATAGCGGTGACGTTGTTGTTAACTCATTACGATTTCTGTGAAGTGTAAACAAAAGTGTTTGCTCGCGGATATAACAGGGGTGAACCGAACTGAACAATTGCTCTGATTTGGTCAGCAAATAGGCTAAACCACAAAGATACAACAGCTTTAAGGGAAAGGGTCCACTGTCCGCGTTAGCCAGAAGAGATGTCTGCTTAACGAAGGTGTCGTTAATTAAGGCAGGTTCGACTGTATTTCATGTCTTATGTTATTTACGTTGTAATTATTATATGGATGCATTATCCGTGAGTCATGCTTAGAGAGCTTCTATGTTTTATTCAACTTAATTGCTATTGTTCTTGATAAGGGATCATTGTTAAAGATGTCGCTCGTTACTTTGCTGCCGCAATTTTCACATCACTTTCAGATAGTCATTATTGCAGTTTAGACAGTTTCTTGAGTATCCATTGTTTTATCATAGTTGTGGTTTTATATAGCACTAGCTGGTCCGTGCTGCTGCGTCGTTGCTTTGCATTGAAGTGGATGTTTAATTTGCCCCCTAAAAGTCACAGTTTTCAGTGTTTAGCTCATAAAACAGTATCTCCGAGAAATTCTAACAAAACATTGTTTATGCATACATACAAAAATACATTAGCAAATATTCAATGCGTGGACACTCGCTAAAGGTCAAGACCAATTCAATCTGCAAATTGAATTCGGTGAAAAACCAATTTATAAATCGTGTGGTCCCATGGTGAAATTCGCTGCCAGAAGCCCTCGTCACAACAAAGTCCTTCCACCAATTCAAATCTGGCTTGAGAGCAACGGATCTGGCATGTAACTGTCTGTTGTATTAGAACTGTTTATTGTATAAAATATTTATTATACTGTTGCTTACATGCAATAATGGAAGTATGTAAGCGAGGGTAAATCCCTCCTTTATTTTCCTGTCCCATCTGAGCAAATAAACATACATACATACATACAGACGATCGTTTTCATTTGCTGGACCCTCACTTTTGAACAAGTACTGTGAACTTGATAGAAATGATAATTACAGATTTAAATACTATGTTCAAGAAAGATTATACTGTACCACGAACTGTACAAGGAATAAATAAAATGTGTCAGACATCAAGAAACAACCGTATATAGAAGTAAACATGAAAAAGATTGTAACTGAAACATATGTAACGCACCATCTTGTAAAATGTTGTTATATGTCTTAAATATACTGACATCTATCTATCTATCTATCTATCTATGAAGTGATATTAAGCGGGTTGTGACATTAACCGAGGGGATATTAACGGGGTTACACTGTAGGAGTGTACATCATAACTGTTAGTTAAACTCGTTAAAGCTAAATGCTAATGTAAACACACTTCGTTACAAGAGTTAATGTTGCAATGTATTTAAACCGTTTAATGTATGTGTGTCTTGCTACAACATTTATGTGTAACATTTGATCGGTTATTTCTTTCTCAACATGTTTATTGTAAGATACAGAGAAACCTGTCTATAACAGTCACCTCTGGGAACTGAGAAAAATAGTCTTTAAAGACAGGTGGCTTTTCTGTCCAAGTTGAAATCTATAGAAAGTAATTTTGGGGTTATGGAGAGTGACCTTTATACACAGGTGGCTGCTCTATAAAGGTGGCCACTAATACAGGTTTGATTGTACTCATGTCGAGTGCATGTGAACAATACTTCAGTGTATTTGCTAACGATAATGCATCTTACACAATTGATATCGATTGCTTTCTTTTGTTCTAGCTATGTGTGAACTGGGCATCTCATACGTCGACACAGTGTTTCTTGCCTTGCCGATCGACAGCGACACTGATCCTTTGGAATTCACAGAGATTGGCAAACCATGTTGGGAGGTAAGGCCTCTGTGGTTTTATCAATTTATCTGCCCAGATCTGAGATAATATTTAATAATAAAATTGCAATTCCTGGCAGGTTTGAGTTCACATTACTGCGATGGTTGTTCAAGGAGTTGTCCCAGCTGAGCGCTCCTTTTGTTTCATTGATATGATTTTATCCCATGTAGAAGAAAAAAAAGAGCAGTTTATCAATGATCAGGGACTGGTTGTTTAAAAGGCTAGAGGACAGAGATTTGTGGATTTTTGACATGATCCAAAATCAAGGCTGTTTTATCCAGAAGGCACTCAAAACATGCAATTTTAGGCCTTTAGTCTGGAAATTCTCTTTTCAATAGTTAATTGTACAGTGTCTAAATTGAGCAAAATGCTATCATCTCTAAGGTGCCACTGAATTGGTGCATCCTATTTTGCTATGTGTGAGCAAAGCAAACTGTTTTCTTGTAATATCCTCCTGTATCAATGTGTATTCCTTGAAGCGAGTAAGGGCACAACATGAATGGCCTTTAAGACCAGGGCAAGCATTGTTTCCAGCAGACAATTCCTGTATGACGACATATTCCAAGAAATGAACAACTACTTTGAAACCCTGTTATTATCACTGTGGTTTTCCAGTCAAAATTGTGATAATAAGCGGGTCGTGATATTAAGCGGGTTAAAATAGTTGATTTTGACAGAGCTTGGTTCGCAAAGTGCAATGATATTAAGTGGGTTGTGATATTGACTAACTGAGGTGATATTAACGGGGTTACACTTTAATGACTGCATCATGTAATGTTCTCCTGTATAACGACTCAGATGAGAGCGATTAGGTTTCTTGTTCAAACTTCAAGATATAATATTCAACAATCAAATGCCCATTCCATCAGCATTGTATGTACACCTCTGGGGTAAACTGATGGCACGGTTAGTTATATTAACATGAAATGGAGGCTACACACAACAGAGACTGATTCATTAGTAATTATACTGTTTTCTGATATGCCAACTAACGATTCTCAAAAGAGTTTTACATTTGAGAGTATTCAACTATCTAAGATAGGCGTTGGCCTTAGGAGCAGTGCTTAGGTCCTCTTGACTGTTGACTCAGAGTGGCCTTTATATACAGGTGGCTTCTCCATAGAGATCGCCGCTAATACAGGTTGGACTGTTGCTGTTGCTGATAAATAGTCTTAATGATATTGAAGCTGATATTAACCCTTGTCCTGCTATTGACGTGTATACACGTTTTCGAAACAAGTCAAAATTAGCAACATATAACCAATCAGATAGTTAGTCCTTAGCAAGCAACCAATCAGCAATTGGTGAAGCGACTTCAAGTCTTCATTTAAATAGTTTTACGAGCAGGACAGGGGTTAATAGTTTGTTATGTTTGACTCCAAATGCTCCAAAATGTATTGTGACATATTTTGCCATGGATTTGCAAATTGTAAATTTGTTTATTACTTTTAGGAAATGGAGAAGCTTATTGATACTGGTATTTCACAAAGCCTCGCCAGTTGCGACTTGGATAAGGCCAAATTGGAACAGCTCATGAGTTGGGCGAGGGTAAGAGGCATTAATGAATTCCCTAAAATGAGGCAGGGTAACGTTGAAGACTCATCTGATATTGAAAATGTTTATAAATTGCTAAGCCATCAATAGGGCTATTTAAACCAGAAGGCACTCAAAGCATTTGCTTTAGGCTCTCAGTTTTAACAGGCCCTTCTCAATGACAGTTTCCAACATTCAAATGTACAGTATTTGGAGTTTTCAAAGGAAAATCACCTCCAGAGTGCTACTGAGTTGATGCATCCTACCTTGCTGAGTATGAGCATATAATGAACTTAACCCTTGTCCTGCTATTGACGTGTATACACGTTTTCGAAACAAGTCAAAAGTAGCAGCATATAACCAATCACATAGTTAGTCCTTAGCAATCAACCAATCAGCAATCGATAAAGCGACTTCAGGTCTTGATTTAACTACTTTTATAAGCAGGACAAGAGTTAAGACAGCCCTGGCCATCAGTATTATTTCAGCATCAACGATAATGGCAGGCACCATGGTGTGATGGACTTGATAGCCAAGAACATTATAGAAATTGACGATCATAGAAATTAGCACGGTTGGATGCACTCCCAAGGAAGCCAACTATGGCGGGCTGCGTATGCGAAGAAGATTGAATTCAACTGCATGCCATATTGCATTGAGACAGTGCTTTGCTAATTGTTTTGGATCATGTGAATATCCGAAAAGGAAAAGTTCGGTGAAAAGATATACTCAGTTTGTGTTGCAGTACAGTCAAACCTGTATTAGCAGCCACCTCTATCGAGCAGCCACCTGTGTAGAAAGGCCACTCTTCATAACTGTAAAATGACACTTTCTATAAAAATCAACCTGGACAGAAAGGCCACCTGTCTATAAAGGTCATTTTCCTGCTGCCCAAAAGATGACCATTATAGACAGGTTTCACTGTATTAACACAGTTGGTTGAAAATAGATATCCAATGATTTGAATTGTTTCATTAATTGGAATCCAATTAACCAAATTAAATTGTGTTTATTCTGAGTTGCGCTTACTTCTATTTGTCCCATGTAGATCCATCCAGAAGTCAATCAGGTCAATCTGACGTCATGTTGTCACATGCCAGAGGTATTGTGTATGTTATTGTCACTTCATTATTCGTTCGTGTATGTTGTAATAATTTAGTCAGCTTTTTATGACTATTTTCATGGTTGACAGTTGTCAAGATGAATATCGCCCCTTACCATGTTGGCTCATTATCATTATTTATACATGTAATTACATATTGAATGTAAACTGTTTGTAACTGGACTACTTTTGTTTGTCTTTTAAAGCTTTGTTGTAGTTGTAATGCGCCTGCCACACTTTAGCAGAAAACCTTGAGCAAATAGCCATTTAAGATTAACAGTACAACAGACCCAGATCGATTGCGGCTAGTGCAAATTTCACAGATCAGTTAATCTCCATGCACAGTTTGAAACCAAGAATTGAATGCGATTAGATTGATACAGTGAAACCTGTCCATAACGGTTACCTTTTGGACCTGAGGAAAATAACCTTTTTAGACAGGTAGCCTTTCTGTCCAGGTTGATTTCTATAGAAAGTATCATTTTTGGGTTCTGAAGAGTGGCCTTTATACACAGGTGGCTGCTCTATAGAGGTGGCCACTAATACAAGTTTGACTGTACTCATGTTAGTGATTTGTCAAAACTGAACGCGATTAGATTGATACTTGTTAGTGATTGGTCAAAACTGAAGAAAGCAAAGCACAATGCTGATTAGTTGCTTTGTAGGCAATTGTTTGGGATGAACAATACAAACTGTTTTGTTTGAAAATGAATAGAAAGCGAGAGTATGGTAGACTTAGCAAATACTGACATTTCGCTTCAAGTGTTAGCAATTGTTGTACTTTTCATGTGCAACTTGAGAACACATTACAGTCAAAGCTGTATTAGTGATCACCTCTATACACAGCAGCTACGTGTGTATAAAGAGCATTTCTCATAACACCAAAATGACACTTGCTATAGAAATCAACCTGGACAGAAAGGCCACCTGTCCATAAAGGTCATTTTTCTCAGGTCCCAGAGGTGACGGTTATGGACAGGTTTCACTATAAATAGCCGCCAACAAATCCTGCTATGATTTGCTATGATTATGATGGCAATGATGTGTTCTATGCAATTAATTAAGACAGTAGAACGCGGTAGAAGGTCTGGCATCTTTGGATGAAGCTACACGCCGCTGGCTGGCTGGACTAACCATCAATATTTAGATTTGTATCATTTATATTTAATTTATTCATTTTCTCTCTGCTTCATTTGAAAGAAGAATTAAGACAGTTAACGACCAAATTTTACATGTTCCATTGTTCCTCTGTTGAGCTTCTCTAGCATTTTGATCTGTGAAATTCTTGGATTGAATTATGAACAAATTGTATCAAAGTCCAATGTTGTTATTTAGTCAAGATCCTTTGCTTGATATGTAATGTAAAATAATTATTACTGTCATCGCGAATTTTAATTTGAATCGACCTTAGTAGTTGCCTTGAATAATCATCATTTTGGGTTTCCTGACTATTTTCCACTCTTGCTGGCTTCGTCAATTTTTTTCTCACAAAGTTGAATCTTGGTGTGATTTTTTGACAGGATCTTGTGCAGTATGCTCAGCAGGCCGATGTCATGCTTCACACGCATGGTGACCCAAAGAGTATGTATCTTAACATCATAGCATTTAACAGTCTGTGTGTTAGCTGCTCGGCTGTACAATTCGCTCTCCACTTCTCACGGTGACATTTTAAACTCCACAAGCAGATCTGTTTTTAAAAAATCGATTCAAGACAACGATCTCTGTTCAATTTTAGCCTCTTTTTAGTTTTCCCATTTTTAAAAGTTTTATTCTCATTTATCCTCGATTGCTATAGTCTCACTTATTGTATTTTATTAGTTGGCTCAAGGTTACTCGCCATTTTATAGAACGCACCCCTCGGGGTAACTGTGATATGCTATCCGTGTACGACAGTGAAATGCTGATTGATTTATCTAATTCTTGTTTTGTATCTCATGACCTGAGTGATTAGCCTGGTTGCCCCATTGAACATAATAAATAATGGTTCGTCACAGAGGGTTAGGGTCCGGGTTAAGCTGCATTTATCTTCAGGATCGCAGGACCTTTTTTATACAAATGGAACTTGTTGTCAACATTTTCCAATGTAATTTCAAAATCTATGAAATATTTGTCCCACAGTGAACTCGTTATTTAAGATCAGTTTCTCGCTATCTAATTGGAAATCCACTGATCCAGACAAGGTGCCAGAAAATGAAAATATTTACGACAATGAAAAGTAAGCACAAATTTCTTCCTGCAATAAAGCATGCTTAACGTACTTTTCACATGTAAACTCCTCTAGCGTTGCGACACGCTTTCCCTTTTGGCAAAACCCAGCTGTTGTTAATACATGTAATTGCTTTTAAGTGGGTATTTTTCTATTTTTAGTGAAAATTAATTGCAGATAAGCGGGTTTGCTCTTAGCCGAATTGCGCTTATTAGGAATCGATTAAGAGAGTTCAAAATAACATTGGTACACAGCAAGTCGTTTGCAGATGAACGGGTTTTGCGCTTATCCAAGTTGCGCTCAAACCTCGCTGGAAGAGCAACATAAAGTTCATTGTTTACTTATGTAAGGCTAAGTAAAGTACAGTGCAACCCGTTGATATTACCTCAGTTAATATCATGGCCCGCTTAATATCAATTCAATTTGAGAACCAAGCTCAGTCAGAATGAACTATTTAAGCCCACCTAATATCACTACAATGAAACCTGTCTATAATGGTCACCTTTGGGACCTAAGGAAAATGACCTTTATAGATAGGTGGCCTTTCTGTCCAGGTTGATTTCTATAGAAAGTGTCATTTTGAGGTTATGAAGAGTTGCCTTTATACACAGGTGGCCGCTGATACAGGTTTGACTGTATTAAGCAAGTACAGTCAAACGCGTATTAGCAGCCACCTCTATAGAGAAGCCACCTTTGTATAAAGGCCACTTTTCATAACCCACAATAACACTTTCTATGGAAATCAACCTGGACAGAAAGGCCACCTGTCTATAAAGGTCATTTTTCTCAGGTCCCAGATGTGACCATTATAGACAGGTTTCATTGTTCTGTATTACTCTCAAGTAATTATGTAATAACCTGTTCCTTTCCTACACAGTGCTATTGACAGAAGAGACACTGCAAAATGTCATCAAGTCGGTCAGCCCAGCAGACAGTCACGACTGGTATGCCAAATGGGTCGTGCGGTACTCTGTTGTCGTCAAATGCCGTGGGATCATCAAGAACAAAGGGTTAGTGAAAAATTTACTGATATTCCGATTTGGATTGTTTCGTATGAAGTGTATCTTCCTGCGATATATCGTAATCCTATCTGGTAAATATTTTGCTTCCTGTATCCAATTCTTTCACGAGCTATTTCAAGGCACAATACTTTATTTGGGACGTTTTGGCGTCTCCTATTTTTCTTGCCTTGATATATCTCCTAAAATCTGTCTCTTTGTGGGCTCTTCAAGTTTTGTTTTAATATTTTTCAGTTGAAATCCACACGTTTTTGTGATATTTGAGTTACGTCTTTTGAGAAATGAGCAGATTAATGTATCCATTTCTATTGGCCTCTGTCCATTTTGTGGGATTAAATTAGGCCTACGGGTTCCTTGGAAATCAATTAATCTGGTTCACCTTCATTGTACATACTGTTTTGATTGGATAGCCGACCTGGCCGTTGACTTTTAGAGTACTGTTGGCTCATCATACATAGTAACTATTTTGCACTAGAAATTTTTCAATCTCAACTGCTTCTGGTAGATATGATGAGAAACTAGGAAGCATAACTGGTTCTTTTTTGGTTAAAAAAGTACATTCCAGCCTTTCTTCATGACGATCTTAACCCATGTCCTGCTCGTAAAACTATTTAAATGAAGACTTGAAGTCGCTTCACCAATTGCTGATTGGTTGCTTGCTATGGACTAACTATCTGATTGGTTGTGTGTTGCTACTTTTGACTTGTTTTGAAAACGTGTATATACGTCAATAGCAGGACAAGGGTTAAGTGACCACCTGTGTTAAGATACCTTTTTATTGCCGTCCATGTAAGTTGCTAGGGTTTGTCTGTTTTCCTCTGTATAAGCTGCACTACTTTCCACTCAGGTACATTGCATCGTGTGAGCGAGAGCAATCTCCAAGCCCACGTGATCGTTGAAGTGCAACCTACAGGACTGTTCCAAACACATCAACCCCCTTCGACAAGCTGCAAGCCCGGATCTCTCAAAAGACACAAGATCACTGTAGAAAGATAATTATTGTAGATTTTTCCACTTTTTTGATAATCACGTGTAACGTAGCTTGCCAATAACCCTCTTGTCGTCGTCTAGCGGGGCATGGAATATTATGCATGAAGCTGCAGATCTTTGCACAAGCAGTTTTCGGCAGAATATTTGAAGAAATGCAGCAAACGTTAGTAGAAATGTCTTTAATTTTGTGTTTACAGTTGCTGTAAAACTATGGAATAAATGCGGCAATGAAGTCTGGAGCTGGCTGTTTATTTTGATTCGGTAGATGCTTGTATAAGTCGGTGACTTAAAAATGACAATGTTTTGCATGTTTACTTTTCTGTCTTGAGAGACCACCTGTCTTCAAAGACCATCACCATCTGTATTTAGCAACTATCCGTCTTTTAATCAACCATCTATCTTGAGAGACCACCTGTCTTGAGAGACCACCTGTCTTAAGAAGCCATCTGTCTTAAGCAGCCATCTGTCTTAAGAGGTCACCTGTCTTAGCAGCCACCTGTGTAACGAGACCGCATGCCATTTGGATGACAGGTGTGACTACATTGCAATAAGAGCAACAGGGCAAGCAGAAGTAAAAGTGGTAAAACAATCACATCATTTTTAGAAGGAAACACATGTATTTCCAGAGAAAATTATCGTAGTGTTTACATTCCATCTTATGGCCCATTAAATTGCCATAAATATCAGTTGTGTAATTCATCATTAATGAATTACAATGATGCATGAGAAATAACGCCAACTATCAGTCTAGGAAAGACACCAAGATAGCATAATTAAGAGGAATCTGAATCTATAATT
Source organism: Calvadosia cruxmelitensis (assembly GCA_900245855.1). Taxonomy (NCBI): domain Eukaryota; kingdom Metazoa; phylum Cnidaria; class Staurozoa; order Stauromedusae; family Kishinouyeidae; genus Calvadosia; species Calvadosia cruxmelitensis. Next base: position 26,082 of record OFHS01000610.1, read on the forward strand.
TTACATTTAGAAGAATTTAAATGGCTGTCCATGAAAGATGAGTTGGAAATGCTCCAGGGAATCATTTCATCACATCAGTTTTCCTTGGAGCAACTATCGCGAGAGCTAACAGCTGAATTACACCGCCAGTTTGTCTATTTGGCAATACGGATATTATGATATTGCAGAAAGGCAATGCTGATTCGTCATTTGGATATTTCAATGGAGCTATAACAACTCGTAATCATTTTCTCCTTTTGCAGAGCGACCAGATTTTTCTTTTTTCTTGCCATCTTTTGATTTACTTTTCTTTTTCCTTTCCGTTTTGTCACCGTCTACTTCTCCTGTTTTTGATTTCCTAGATTTCTTTTTCTTCTTTTTCTCTGAAGATGGATCGGTCTACAGGGAATGCAAAATAAGTTAACAACACATTGCATCAAAAGCAATTTCGGCAGCAATGACAGCCATCTAATGAAATATTAAGAAACAGATGCATAAGGATACGAGACATTTAAGGTGTCCCTCAATCTCTTCCGTAAGGCACCTTAACTCATTTCAAATAAAACAAATTACAAACAAATCAATTGGTGCACGTTTCACACTTATTTTCTTCAGAGATTAGCGGCCACCTTTATAGAGCAGCCACCTGTGCATAAAGGCCACTCTTCATAACCACAAAGTGACACTTTCTATAGAAATCAACCTGGACAGAAAGGCCACCTGTCTATAAAGGTCAATTTTCTCAGGCCCCAAAGGTGACCTATATAGACAGGTTTCACTGTATCTGTCACAACATATCTAACATTTCTTTTGGCTTTAAAACTGACTTTCAGCTGCTATCTACAAAATCAACTAACACACAGTGATCCAAATGATACACCATTTGCACCCGCCTTAACAGAGCAGTCCAGGGAGATCATTGTTACAATGCAATTGTATTAGCATTGTTATGGTTCCCAGTCACAAATCATAATACAGTGAAACCTGTCTATAATGGTCACATTTAGGACCTGAGAAAATGACCTTTATAGACAGGTGGTCTTTCTGTCCAGGTTGATTTCCATAGAAAGTGTTATTGTGGGTTATGAAAAGTGGCCTTTATGCACAGGTGGCTTCTCTATAGAGGTGGCTGCTAATACGTGTTTGACTGTACTTGCTTAATACAGTCAAAGCGGCCACCTGTGTATAAAGGCAACTCTTCATAACCCAAAAATGATACTTTCTATAGAAATCAACCTAGACAGAAAGGCCACCTATCTATAAAGGTCATTTTCCTTAGGTCCCAAAGGTGACCATTATAGACAGGTTTCATTGTAGTGATATTAGGTGGGCTTCAAACTCATCGCCATTAGGTGAGAGTTTTTGGCGTCGATGCTTGGCTGATGGGAGTTGTCATATTGTAAGGTAGTCGGTGTAAGCAAGCGATCACAAGGTTGCAAAACTGCTGAACATGTCCCATTTACAACCAAGCACCAGTCACACTGATAAGCAGTGGAAGGACTACAATTACATTTAAGAAGTGGAAGTGGTGGGTGGAAGTCAAAAGCCTCTTTGCTGTTACTCATAGAATAAGGCATCCAGCGTATAAACTACTTGCGATGTGTACGGCTTGCGATGCACACGGATCAATAGCATGTCGTGGAAATTGTGACTGTGTTGCTCGCTACCTCGTGCAGGAGTGACTGCCTGCTGGGTTTATCTTTACCTAATTACTGTATGGCAATGAGGTTGGTCAGAGGTCACCCGAGGCACTGACATTGGCCATGCAGACCCACAGACACAGCTGTCATGGCTTGAGTTTAACTTTGCCTAAATGTTATGTAGCCAGCATTAAATAGTTCACTCTGACTGAGCTTGATTCTCAAACTGAAGTGATATTAAGCGGGCCATGATATTAACTGAGGTATATTAACGGGGCTGCAGCATACTTTACTTAGCCTTACAAAAGTAAACAGTGAAATTAAGTTGCCCTCCCAATATTGACGTCAATAAATCAATGAACAAGAAACCTATCAAAAATGCTCATACTGCTCAGCAATGTCTAACAACTACAAGCCAAATTCTCTATTAGAATAAATTTCTAAACAGAACAATTTGACTTATACTCAAGGATAGATAGTCTATGCAATTAAGCTAATATAAAGTTAATTGAACACTCACCGCATTGGATGACTTCTTACTACTGCCTGCTGATGACGGTGTCTTGTCGTCAGCTGCAATGTTCAAATATACAAAATAGCATCAATAGAATGGCTAATAAACAAGTCTTAGCCATTGGGCAAGTTTTAAAAGCAAATTGATAACGCATCTTGTTCAGTTGGCATACAATGTTTAGAGCTTTTAATTGTCATGTATCGTGTCCCCCATTTTACCCTAACTTTAATCAGCGTTTTAATATATATATACAGTCGAACCTGTATTAGCGTTCACCTCTATAGAGCAGCCACCTGTGTATAAAGGTCACTCTTCATAGCCCCAAAATGATATTTTCTATATAAATCAACTTGGACAGAAAGGCCACTTGTCTATAAAGGTCATTTTCCTCAGGTCCCAGAGGCGACTGTTATAGACAGGTTTCACTGTACAAGCAAAACGACAACGTCTATCTATTATTTATGAATTCATTTTGATCTATTAGCCATACAACATGATGATATTCAGAACTGAAGACAACTGTTGTGACACATAAGAGAGCCGTCATACCGCTTGTGACTGATGTCTTCCGCATCTGGTCACTCATGAAGAGCTCTAACGAATCCGCATCAATTGAAAATGATGATGCTTGTGGAGCCTGCAGTCACAACAAACACGCATATGGTCAATGAAAGCAATCTCATTGTAGCTCAGTAAACCATATACAGTGTAACCCCGTTAATATCACCTCGGTTAATATCACAACCCGCTTAATATCACTTCAGTCTGAGAACCAAAGCACTGCCAGAATCAACTATTTTAACCTGCTTAATATCACGACCCGCTTATTATCACAATTTTTGACTGGAAAATCATAGTGATATTAACGGGGTTACACTGTAGTATAACATGCAGACGAAGTAACAGAGAGACTTGTCTGTAGGATAGGTATGTTGTGTGTTGATCGAGGACAGAGGCAGTAGGTGTAGTTGTAGATATATAATTGTGGCAGATACGACGGAGGGTAGCCAGCCCATCCGAAGGCTCGAGAGTACAGATTGCAAGAGAGCTGACATTACGAAATACAAGACATTTATAGCGACTGACGGAGGGCGCTGATTGGCGGTCTGAGTGCTGACGTAAATGCTTGATGAGACCGCCACAGTCTAATCAAAACAGGAATAACAAACTAATGGTTAATCAAACTCTTTAAATCACTTTCTGAGCTAACTCAACTCAAAACTCACATCTCAATTACACAGTTTGATATACAATAAGGAGAGTATGGAAAAACCAGGACAAGGAACAACGAAAAGCACAACACATATTTTTTTAAGAAGTCCAGCTGCAGTTACAGCTTTATAAGTTGCATTCGATAGCTGTAGTCGGAGAAAATGGCAACTACTTTTCTGTCAACCCACTCAGTACTGCCGTTCAAGAAGACTGAAACGTATTCGACACAGCAATTTCTTTCATTATTGCATTACCAAGAACTGATTGACTATCTGTGTTAACAGACACCATTTAACCCCCATCTCCTTCCTGGGACGTTGTTTGAAACAGGGTTGACTGCATATCAGATAAAACAAAACATACAATACCTTTGTTGTCTGTTGCTTTGACGTATCCTCGTCAGTGTCTACTTCTGCATTATCAATGTCAACATCTTGCGCAATCTGGTATGATGGTGTGCTATCATCAATGTCACTATCGGAATCATGAGCAGCCGTCGTTGACACATCTTCTTGTTGAGTGTCAGTTCGTTCTACAGCTAAAAAGATATGAACATAAAATTGAGGTGAATTATTAAAAGAGTTAAATTTATTCTACAGCAGGTTAGTTACAGTTAAACTCAGTTAATATCGGCTCCTGTGAGATATTAGTTGATTCTGCATCAATACAACGGAATTCCTGGGAGTTATTCTCAAAGCAGTGTGTGTCTATGAAAAACTGTAGAGGATGTATGATGCTTCTTTGTTTCTTCACAGATTGTTTTGACACAATGCCACAATTTAAAATGAAATTAAGCTTAACCGATGCCGTCCCTCATTGTATAAACGATTTGACATTTTCTGCTAGCATGTAGTGTGTAATTGAATTATTATGTAAAATCATTGCCATGTATTCTTAAAATAATGAGAAGGGTCTCATTCTAAACTAAACTACTTGCATTGTGTCTGTTCCTTCAATTTTGAAATTAAATTAAAAATGTAGTCTATCCCAGTAAATAAATCTGGTTGTTATACAAGATGGCAACTCGGTAGCATACCCTTTTCGCCTGTAGGTAATGTCATATCCAGATTATCATCAAGTGCAGATGGAATAAAATTGCTCAAGACGTCATCAACGCCATGTGGTGCCATAGTTTCGCGTGTTGACGGCGCTTCTTCTTCTGACTCGGATGCATCACTGTCCTCAATGCCCTTCGAATTGATCCGCTGCCGCGTGTCTTCGCCGTCGGAATCAATGTCCTGGAATTGCATCACTAATGGATTTCCGTCATCTGAGTCACTGCTAATGAAAACAAAGACATTTTGTGTCAACTGACAACTCAGAAATACACAATAACAATTTGGAATTCAGGGCTGTGCAATTTCAATCCAACCGGTGTTAAGCGACTACATGTGCTAAGGAGACAACTCCTTGCTGGTCCCTTGGGGTTCAGGCCCCGTGCAGTACCCCCAAGTGTCACAACACGAAATGAAAGGGAGTTCCCCGGCAAAGAGGAGCTGTACTGCACTGCACAGGGCTTACTAGGGTGGCCGTTTCAGACAAGTTAAATTGTATATCTTTTATTATGCCCTCAGATGGCAGGTGGTTGCCCTCACAAGGCAGGTGGTTGCATAATAATAGCATTTGCAACAAGAGAATGTACCCAAAAACCATTTGGCAGGAATAACTATCATCAACTGTATTTACCTCTCATCGTCAGAGAGCGTAACAGGTTGGGTGTGTGGCTTCATCCGCTCGGGACTTTCGCCACCAAGAAACGACTCCTCCAAGTCGGTACCAGGGGCAAAATTGTGTATATCTCCACGACCGCTTTGAGTAGGATTTTGAGCTGCTGAAAGTCATACAAGCAAGTAGACAATGATAGCAGGGGACTGACAATGAAAATAAAAAAGACCTGCAGTGTCACGTGACGCGATTCCCAAACCTTCTGTAACATGGTGAGTGCTGGTGCTGCTAGGGTGGGGTAAGGCCAATCTAGGCCAACCCAAGGTGCCACTACTGCACATCATGCAATCAGTGTCACTCCCTATCTACTCTGTTACGGCATACATAAGATTGGGTGCAATATGGTACCACATGAAGGGCTTGCGTGAACTTTAAATCAGCTGAGAAAGAAGCAGTGTAGATGCAAAATATTGAATACCAGCACACACACAACACATAAAACAATAGCCAATTACCTTGGACAAAGCTACATTTGAAACACAAAACTTACTGTGTTGAAATGGTTTCCTCGTACTCGTTACAGGTGCTGGAGATGGAGTGAGTGTTGTTCTTGATGTACGGGATGCATTCATAGTATTGTCAGGAGTATTCGTTTGTTGACGCGGCGATTGTTCACCTGACAACAGACAATGATTACCTTGACAAAAGGGTGACAAAGTCAACCAACGTAATAGAGTGGAGACATGTAGGCTGCTTGCTCTTGTGAGCGACTACTTCTCTTATGCAGTGAATTCTGATAGCATGAGGGAAACTGAGTTAATTCAGTTCCAGTTAGTCTTCTACCTCTCTCATCAGTTGCCTCTTCATTTGGACTTGAACCCCTTGCCTGCTGGTCTTTGTTCAATTGTTTGTCCATGAATCTAAAAGCAAGATAAATCAATCCGTGATATCACATTGTACACAACACATTGTTGATCCTTTATCGCCACAGAAACAATCCTAAAATCATCAACCAATAACATCACAGACTGTTTAAGAGTTACAAAGATTCGATTGAAATTTGAAGTCAATTATACTTGGGGTAACTCAGCTGCTTTCCCTTTAAAGGACAACACTTGATATTGCATGTCATTTGACTGTTGTTCAAATTATGGACTGGCTTTCGATTTGGCACTTTGTCCTGGTTTAAAGCTCATCTCCATTCATTGATACTGTATTCCAGCATGCATAGGTCACCCCCATGTGCACGTTCACTCCAACTTGGAAGAATGAAAGTGAGCATGCACAGGAATAAGGGTTTAAGACAACACTTTGGACGTAACCGTCGCATCCCACTATTCAGCCAAACTTCAAGACTTTTAAAGTGTGACATTTATTTGCAAGAATATTTTAAGTTGTTTGGCTTTGGCGCTTGGCTTGGTGGGGACTGACTACTTGCAAATGGTAGCAGCTGCAATAGCAACCACGTCACCACACACCCAGAAACAGTCACACTGCTAACTCAGTGGAAGCAATAGAAGTCCTACCTGTACTTACACATACCGTGTCCTGTAAAGGGAGAAAGATGTTTGGTAGTCTTGGCTGTTTCTCATAATGTGAAGCAGATTTACAGTAAATAAACAACTAAAATGCTCTAGCTAGACTATGCCTAGCAAACCACTGTAGCAGGCAACAGGAAGAATGACACATGGCAATTGATGTTGTCCTGCCTACCTGAATCATGTCCAACTATCTGGTCTTGAAGCTAGCCTAACTGCTCCTACGCTGCTGTAGCTAACAGTTCGATTTTTAACTTCGTCACAACTAAAGTTTATCATAATGATACATTATAACAACATCATAACCGTCAAGTGTAAGTGCAGCATAAAAGCTGCCTTCTATTCGTGTATTCTTAAAAATTTGTTGACATTTTTTTTCACAAATAAAGAGACATATATATCATTCCTTACACAATTAACAACAACAATTTATACTCACAAATCATAGTTCTGGTCTTCAGACTCTTCAGAAGGGTACAAGTTTTCTCTGTATTCCTAGAGAGGGATATAAGTCATTACTAATTGAATTCAGCTCCCAGTACAGCTGGGCAGATTGTGGCTTTTTAATTATTGATTCATCAGCCTGAACAATTGGAAAATAATCATGAGATCAGAAGTAATATACAGATCTTTGTTCCTCCTCATATTACTGCAGTCTTTTGTTTGTGAAATCACTGCCAATATTGTCTGGCTCAGTGATCTTTTGTTTGATGTTCTTTTGTCTGCTCTGCAGTTAATTAACAAGCACGCATTCACATACAGTGAAACCTGTCTATAACGGTCACCTCTGGGACCTGATGAAGATGATCTTTATAGACAAGTGGCCTTTCTGTCCAGGTTGATTTCTATAGCAAGTGTCACTTTGGGGTTATGGAGAGTGGCCTTTATACACAGGTGGCTGTTCTATAAAGGTGGCCGCTACTACAGGTTTGACTTTATTGCAAAATAGTGTTTGGTCGTTTTCAGCCGCCACAAAAAATCCTTCTTGATATAGACGAAACAATTCAACAGGACTATCCATAGCCAGAAAACAATTTTTTAATATAGCAATTCATGTATTTAGTTTTACTTTACTATCCAGATAAACACATGGTAGGCATAACGATGTAGTAGTAGCAAATACTCATTAGAAGTTGTGTCCTGCAACAATGGATCTCTGTTCAGCTCATGACATGTTTGTCAATTAAATGACGACTGTCCAATGACAAAAAATTCCACCATTATTCGACGAGAAAACAAAAACATGAAATGTCAACTACAGTGAAACCTGTCTATAATGTTCAACTAGGGGACCTGAGAAAAATGACCTTTATAGACATGTGGCCTTTCTGTCCAGGTTGATTTCTATAGAAAGTGTCATTTTGAGGCTATGAAGAGTGGCCTTTATACACAGGTGGCTGCTCTACAGAGGTGGCCACTAATACAGGTTTGACTGTAGAAGTAAAAACGCAAGGGTTTCAGACATAATAAAAATTGGCTTAAAGATAGTTGGACAAATGATGGTCATGGCATGTTAAATGAAAAATTTCAGGTGATCTCATACCCTAAAGAAAACAATGTAGATATCATTAACTTAACATAAACTTATCGCCATTAGGTGAGAGTTTTGGCGTCGGTGCTTGGCTGATGGGAGTTGTCATATTGTAAGGTTAATTGTTAACTGTATTCCTTTTCTTTGTGCACATACTCTGTCAGCTGGCCCTGCAAATAACTATCACAACTTAGAGGACTCAGATAACATAACAACTGAAGCATTCAAAACAATCTCGCTTGTTCTGGACGATTTAGTTTAACAAAAAAGCCCGCTTCTGATATTTACAGTGCACACATCCATGCGCGCTTGCCACACGTATTTACAGATGACACTAGTACACCAGTAAACAAACAGCCAGACGTTAACACATCACGATAAGTGCACATAATTAAGCGCATACGACATACGCACATTCAAAATAAATACTCATGACTCACATCGATCAGCAAGTTGTTCCTCTCTAGTTGTCGTAGGAGACACTCGCGCTGATAACAAAAGAAAGCAACCCTGAGTTATACAAAGCAGCGTACGGATATTACAAAGACGGTTAAAAATGAGAGGACAAAGTCAAAATTACCTGGATAATCAAAAAAGGAATATTCAGAAAACTGTGGATATATTTTAAGCCAAATCCATTTTTTAAACTTGACTCGGTGTAATAGACTTCAGCCGAGCCTGTTGGCCTACAATAATAAAACAAACAAAGCACACAATTAGAGACATTACATAGATTGTGTAGCTTGAAGAATCAGTGTATAACTTATAATTCATAATTTATCAGTGTATAATCACCCCAAGAATCAGTGTATAATTTCCATTTTTATTGTATGTCATTAACTTCAAATCGCATTGCTTGTATCTTAGAACGGATTATGGGTCTTCAAATATACTCCTATCTATCTTAATATACTCCTAGCTTTGTCTGATTAATGCCAAACCTTGTTGATTTTTCTATGAGAATGGACATCAGGATTTGGGACTGACTTACGATGTCGATTGTTGACTTGTCGGGAATATATGGGTACAGTCAAACCTGTATTAGCGGCCAGCTCTGAAGAGTGTAGAGCAGCCACCTGTGTATAAAGGCCACTCTTCATAGCCTCAAAATGACACTTTCTATAGAAATCAACCTGGACAGAAAGGCCATCTGTCTATAAAAGTCATTTTTCTCAGGTCCTCAAGGTGACCATTATAGACTGGTTTCACTGTAGTTCCCCTAAATAGGCGTTGACTGGTTTCTCCACTTGTGGGAACTAGCCCCAATAGTTTATTGGTGTGCAATTGAGTTGAGGGGGAAAATGAACCAGAAACCTGCAAGTAGTCATGTTGCAAGAATACCTTTCAAGATGTTCAACAAACGCAGCAGCAGTGTCATTCAAAACCAAACGGTGCTCTCCCATGTCACGGAAGTTCCCCTGTTGAAGGCAAAATATGGAAAACAATTCCATCACAACAATTGCCAACGGTCCTCCAATATTTCCTGTTGAAAACAGTTTTATTTATATTGACTTGATTTATTTGTCAAAGATGTTCAGTGGAACTATGGAGAAGGTTTCATTTTGCACAATCTAAATACAGTCAAACCTGTATTAGCAGCCTATACCTCTATAGAGCAGCCACCTGTGTATAAAGGCCACTCTTCATAACCACAAAATGATACTTTCCATAGAAATGAACCTGGGTAGAAAGGCCATCTGTCTATAATGGTCATTTTTCTCAGGTCCCAGAGGTGACCGTTATAGACAGGTTTCATTGTACTATAAATTTGCTTGTTCAAAATTACCACTGGATAGGGCATATCAAGGCCAAGAGCCTAAAGCATGTGCTTTAAGGCACACTGGCTAAAACGGTCCTTAACTGCAGTTACTTTAATAGAGCCTGTCCAACAAACTTACCAACACCAAAACTGGGATGTGATTAGGTACTCTGGGAAGCTCTCTTTCGATATAAGACCATGTCCTGGCAAGAGCAAATAGGGGTGTAAAACGAGTCCAAGAAATGTAAGTACAACTTAAATCCATTCCAATGAGGTATAAACACTTGAAATGAAACCTTAGCAACAGTAACATAAATAATAAATGTTTGACTACAGAAAATCAGAACACAGCAAAAGAAAGGAAGGTGCAGTCGGTGTGATCCTGCGGCTAGCATATACCAACGTACAGACGTACCAGGTTTGACTCCCGCCCCAGCCAACACATATATTCCTTATGTCTTCTGTGGTTTTAATTGTCGAGGACCCCGAGGGAGACAAGTCATTGGTTTCTTGGGTTAACCTTGTTAAATAAAGTGACATTTACATTTGTAGGACAGCGGTGTGCGGCTACAGGATTTTGAAAACAACATTGTTTGCCACAGCTGAGATCCACATTGTTGATTGCCACAATCCATCGCAGATCGTGGTCCAGCATTCTTTTCAAAACGGTACACGGAAGTAGAATATGACCTTCCAAGTTCCCATCAATGTATTTCACATTGCACAAGTTACTCCCTAATCAATAACTGAGGAGTCCTTCTCGGGAGCTACCAATTTATACTATTTAAAAAGACAATACAGAACATTCCAGAAAAATTAACGTTGACATACTCCTGCTTCAGCTAGAAGATTCCATACAACAAATGACATCACTTTCTATTTATAGAGCATCTAGAAACGTCCATTACAACATAACACAAAAAATTCAATCTAGAATATTCTGATTACATCATATCATTCATAATTATGCTAAAAATAGATCAATTATTCCAATTCTTCTAGAACATTACGGGTTTATCTAGATTTGTTACACTAATCACAAGGCAACATATAAACGTACTAGCTAGGTTAACTTTCATTAACAAAATAGACACATAGCTTGTCGGCAGCATACCACGGTTTAGTAATGTCGAAGGTCATGAGGACGCCGTGAGTTCCTTTATAAATGTCAACAAAATCAGCATCCAGCGCTGGTTCATCTTTTGACTTAGCGTCTGGAACCTAAACAAAACAACAAAAAGTAAATATCTCAAGAAAGCATGTCACGCAATAGAACTACACAGTTCAGCTTATAGCCACCAAAGCCTATGTGGCCTACGTCGCACCCCAAATTAGCAGCATGAAAATGAGAACGCACAGAATAGAGGCTAACTGAGCATGAATAAGTCATATTTTATTCTTAAGCCGGAATTGAAGATTTGAAATGTTATATAATATACAGTCAAACCTGTATTAGCGGCCACCTCTATAGAGCAGCCACTTGTGTATAAAGACCACTCTTCATAACCCCAAAATGACATTTTCTATAGAAATCAGCCTGGACAGAAAGGACACCTGCCTATAAAGGTCATTTTCATCAGGTCCCAAAGATGACCGCTATAGACAGGTTTCACTGTACATAAATACGATCTGATCTTGCTCGTTAGCCCCAGTAATTGCTTTCCATGGCATGCTGGCTTTGTCAAGTCAGCACCCTGAACACCCCGTGTCTCACTTACCACCATGAAACCTGTCTATAATGGTCACTTTTGGCGCCTAAGGAAAATGACCTTTATAGACTAGTGGCCTTTCTGTCAAGGTTTATTTCTATAGAAAATGTCATTTTTGGGCTATAAAGAGTGACCTTTATACAGAGGTGGCCCCTAATACAAAATTGGCTGCAGTTACAATAGAAGGGGGACAATTAATGACTGAGTACTGCATAATGAAATATTGCAAAAGACAACCTGTTTAAACATGCCACAATGTTTCTCTGTAATTTTTATGTAGTTAAATGAAATTTAGGTGAAGTTAAACTCAAACCATAATGCCAACTGCGATAGGGTTGTAATGGAGGCGGGTCTCATTGTGGCGCAATAGGTTTGGTGTGTCATCAGGCAGTGCATTCTTGCTACCAATCTCCTTGCCACGCACATGGCCTTGATGGTGGGGTGTGAGCAGATACTTTAGATAAGCTAGATACTCTTTATGGGCCCCTAGAGTTCTGAGGGCTCCCATCATGTCTACTGACAATGGTTTATATTCTGCCTGCTGTTTGCTGGTGATGCTGCCGTTGTTGGCCTACGTGTTATTGGCCGCTGCGTGCTTGCTGTTGTCTGCCGTTTGTTGGGTGTTAGTGCTGCTTGCTGTGGGTTGCTGTGTGCTGCTTGCTGTGGGTTGCTGTGTGCTGCTTGCTGTGGGTTGCAGTTTTTCTGGTTGTGCTATCAATGCTAACCACTGTTGTTAATTTTTGTTGTTGTTGTTGTTCATCACCAGGGCCGTTTTAACCAGTAGGCACTCAAAGCACGTGCTTTAGGCCCTCAGTCTAGATAGGCCCTTCTCAATGTCAGTTCAAAACTCA
>OFHS01000611.1:0-18683 GCA_900245855.1 Calvadosia cruxmelitensis
TTCACAACTTTTTTGCGTTGATCCCGGTAACATTTTGAAAGTCGACTTTTTTTGAACCACCCTAGTCTTCAAACTATTGAGAGTCACTGACAATCTTCCTGGTGCGAAAGAGTTATTCGAGAGTTCAAAACAAGACAAGATCAGAAATAGATAGATAAAAATTAATCTAATAAGTAAATACAATAATATCCTCAATCAAAAAAATACCTCTAAAATTACAACCTATTTACGAACTATTTACAAATTAAAAACTTCATAGAACAGTTTGCTAGATGGGAGAGTTCCTAGGACCGAGGCAGCATTTCCACGTTGGACAGCGTTGCATTAAGAAAGCTCTTGCTCGGGGTTCGCCGGTGGCTTCCGCCAACCTCTTGTTAAAGATTTATTTATATTGAGACGGAGAAGTGTCCAACGGAGGTTGTGCTACACGGCTATAATAACCTAGTTGAATGAAGTGTATAGAGGTATACCACACATTGTCAGTATGGCTTGCATAGTGTTATTCGCTTGGTTATTCGAAAATCTGAATTCGCTCAATTCGGTACTGAAACGGACATACTGTATTCTCTATCAGAGCCGATCAAAGAGAAACATATAAATGGAATTAAGTAAAATTTGTGCTTGGCCTTAGGTAATAATGTAGCTTTCAATTCTGATCGAATAAATTAATGCATATTGGGATCCAACTGGATATTTATGTTAGTGGAAATTCGTCTTGTTTTCTATAATGACTTCTAACAAAGGCTGCACGTGTAGTGTAACTTCGGTTTACCTGTGTTTGCTTGTCAGATTCCTTGTTATTTGACAACTATATCAAATCAAATCAAATCAAAGAAATATCCACTCTTACATACATACGGTACATACTATGCATAAATACAGACATCCACATACATTTTTCGTCTGAATGTAAACGAGCTGATCAGCTCATGATTGACTACAAGGAAAGTAAATAAATCGACAAACTCACCCAAATAGAGCTAACCTATTCATTGATTACCCTTTCCAGGGAATCTTGAGCACGAACTTTACGGAAAAACCGGAATCGCAGTCGACGCATCGCGACTCTTACAGAACACCAGGGCAGACATTGAAGAGACAGAAAGGGCTCAGGTCGGAAATGATCGAGAAGCAATTGATTAATAAAATCAGGTATGAATGGTAGAAATTGATCACAAGCTTAATCAGGTACCGAGGCATTCCCAGTCAACACAACTAGAGGCCTTAATTATGACGTACCCGCGACATAAGAGGAGTCATGGCAAACGTCAAAAGACGTCTTGCGTTACTTGCTAATCACCATTTCTGAAATTACTGAAGATGTTTCAGTAGTTTAATCGATAAGTGTAATCTCTCAACGGTTAGCTCGACATTCTACTAGCTCTTCCTTCCGTCCAATGTCGAACCTCAATTCCATCTACCGAGGCGTCTCATTTAATCATCATCATCATCGTCTTAACGAAGCGCGGTCCAATTGCATGTCGGGATGTAAATGTTTCCAGGCACATGATTTTGAGATGAAATCGACAATTTTGACAACCAAGAACGATCCTCGAAATTGACCATCATTCTACTATGTATCAGGGATTACGCCAAGACTTCAGAAGTAGCGAATTCCACGAAATTCTATGATTCTTTTGAAACGACTCGTTTTAGTTACAATTACATAGCGTGTGTATAGCAATACACACGCTATGTAACTTTGACCTGGTCCGAAGGTGGTTTTATTAAGCGGCGACCACTGTAGTGTCAATCCCGTACATATAGGAACCCAGAATCTCCGGAATGTAGATAATTTTCTACTAATGAAGCTGATCTTTCTCCATTTTGAATTTATCCCCCTCCCGTAGACCCTGACTAGCGCTATATGAACTATCTATTGCACTGATTCCACATTGCATCATTGTGTCAATTTCTACGGAGAAAGACTTTATTTGCCCTCCAGAGCTCTAATTTCCTACGCGGTCGGAAGATACATTTCACTAGAAGATGAACAGGGCAATTAAGATTGACAGGCAAAGGCGTCTTGTTTGTCCGTTGAAATTGACACAATGACGTAATTTAGAAGCAGTGCTATGCGACATATACAGTACGTGTTTCCTGAATTCTTGTTTAGTGCTCAAGTCCACGAGGAGTTCAGTCCTCCCCAGCCTCCGCAGATCGACTACAAGTCAACCACAATGGACGATTACCATCAAGGTATGTTGCTATGGGGATCGCTTACCTAAATAAGAAGGTGTCATACTGACAATAAAGCTCGAGAAATGACACAAACCAAACAATGAAGTAAATGAAAAATTGAAAATGACCATTATTAAATTAAATAGCAAAATTAATATCTGGCAAGCTGCAGTACACGATTAATTGCTTGCATTCCAACATTCCTCTTTGCTTTGAATGCAACATATTTCATATTCAACTCTTCTAAATAGTCTCATGATTTAACTTTCATATTTCGTCATCTATACGATGTTTAGTCATCAAGTGAGCAGTGTCTTATTAATTGATATCCAGTAAACACAAAGCGTCTTTTTGAAAATTTCCTTCTGTATAGTTTATTTCATTCCATCTGTTTAACTGGAAAGTACATTTTACTCGCAACTACTAGATAAAAACTTAACCTTGATAAAACACATAATTCAAATAAATAGTACAGTGAAACAGGCAATCTTACGACTATCAAAATTAATTTCTATAATATTTACATCATAATCTAAAACCTGGCAAGCAATACCCGCTCAGCATGGACCCTAAAACTTGCTGGCAGCGTTCCTTCTCTGTACAGACAAGCTTGTCCTTTGAAACAAGTAGGAGCGAGATCTTTTCTCTCCTGTTTCCTGCATTAGGAGTTTGCCTAAGGCAGACAGAAATTCGAATTGCCCGCAAACTAAGAGAATGATGCCATGGCAAAGTCCTGAGACTTCAAAAGACGTCTTGCCTTGAGTGGGTTGCCGAATACCCATTGGGTAATGGGTATACATCGCAGCGTAACCCTCTGCCATAAGCTGGGTTGCAATCGTTTTCTGTCGCTGCAGTATCTTAATTTGATGTTGTCTGTATAGTATTATTCGTCTAATAACGTTCGGCTGTTTCAAGGAACGCCGACTGAAGACTCGCTTTTTCAAGAAGAAATAATGTACAATAATGTCCATATTGATAATGTCATAGGAACAGTGCGAGAAACTTTTAAAAGTATCTCTAGACTATATAGTCCAATTTTATTGATGATTAATAGGGTAATGTAAATTGTACATTTTAAAAGCTCTATTATAGCTTAGTTTTAAATTATTGTAAATTTGGTCCGCGGTGCAAGTCAGCGCTGTATTATTGATAGTTTTAGCCACTATTTAACTTGCATTATTTTTATTATATATTATAGATTTCACGCCAGTCCAGAGGATTCCAGCGACGGTAAGAAAGCGAAGACGATAAGGCTGCCAAATAAGGCCACGCGCAGTGCCGATGCAAATGATGAAGCGCAGTCAGAGTGCACTTTGGGATGCAAGTGATTTCTTGTATGTGATTTTGATTTGAAATCGACAAATTTGACAGCCAAGAAGAATCCCTGAAATTAACCATCATTGACAAGAGTATACGGTTGATTGTGTTGTAAAGCAAACATTTTCCTGGCGTCTTCACCTGTGGCAGAGGTCAACTAACTGATTATATTAGCTCCAATAAGACTGCGCATGGTGGATTTGGAATGCAGTTGAGATAAATCTTCCTCTTCAATTGCTGAGACTGCCAGAGTTGGCTTTATTCGGAGTGCATTCAACGACACTTATTTTTATCATGGTTGATTTCCAAAATGTTCTTGGCTGTCAAAAATGTCCAAGTCATCTCAAAACTACGCCTCTTCTAAAAAGCCACAGAACCCCACAATGCAACGGGACTGCGGTTGGCTAGTTGACCAAGTTCGATTTGCTATGCATTTTGGGATATAAGCAAATTTTACGCATTTTGATTTTGGGCGAAACAGACAATTCTGATAGCCAAAGACAGGACAATGTAGACGGCGTTTAACGAAAGAACGGTTAATAAAACCAAATGCTTTGTATTCCTACATTTCTCCTGCGTGCTCTCTCCTCTAGCTAGCAAAACGTTGTTGAACTATAGCTGGTCCGCCCTGCTAACGCAGCTGAGTCCAGCGTCGTTGCTTCGCATTTGGGTGAATATTAATGAGTCCTACAAATCACAGTTATCCAGTTTAGTCGATAAAGCAATAATCTACTACCTGAACATAGTAAAATCAACCTTAAGAACATTAAGAATCATAGAAACAGCTGGTCCGACAACAGCTACTACGCATCTTCAGCCAGGGTCGAATGCTGCGCATTGTTCCTCAGCTCAGCTACTGCTCCCAAGAGACTGAATAGATAACACCAAACTAGAGCGATCCAGAGGTTGCTTAGGCCCTGTTTACAAGGAGGTAGGATGATCCTACTAAGTAGGGCTATCTCCCCTTTGGGTTTACAAGGCACTAGGATGATCCCACTTAGTAGGAAAATCCTAGCAGCTTGGTAGGATGATGCTAGTAGGTAGGATCATACCACTGCCTTGTAAACCCGAAACACATGCTTGCTAGGATGATCCTACTTACTAGGACCATCCCCCCTTGTAAACCCAGCGCTAGGATCATCCTACTAACTAGGACCACCCTACATACTAGGATCATCCTACCCCTTATAAACAGGGCCTTAGTTAGCAAAATGGGTGGTATTAGAAAGTAACCTCTACAGAAGAAAGGACGCACGAAAGGGTTTTCTTAGCACGAAGTGCATTCTTCTGTGCACATTCTATGATTGACAAATGCCACACAGCTCTTTTCTTCTTAAAACAACGGCGAAAACAAATGCAGCCTGATACTTGGTCAATCCGCCATACGCATTATCAATGCATTTCGATGTATTTTAAATGAGTTGACCTCTGCCACAGGTGAAAAGGCCAGAAAATTACTTTGTTTGTGAAGCAATCAGCCATACCCTTGTCACTGATAGTCAATTTCATGGGTTGTTGTTGGCTGTCAAAATTGTCGATATCAACTCACAATCACGTGCCTGAAAACACTTACATTCCGACGTTCAATAGGAGAGCGCTTCGTCAAGTTAGCTAAAAACAGATTACATTGGCTGCAATATTGGTCTGCTATGCTTTCGATTGTCGCGAGGGCGTGCATCACAATACAAAAGTTGACTTACAAAATCCTCGATGGACGCAGCTGGAGTTCATTTCTGTCCAACATTGATTTTCTGTGATAACGGACCGATTTAAATACATTGTGTTACATTGGGACCAATTCGCTACATAATGCTCGTTACAATGGGACCGATTCAACTACTGATAAGGGCCCATTTTGTCGCATTTGACTGCATTCCGTGGGTTTTTCAGAGCGAGGGTTGGATTATTTGTGGATTTTCCCTTCTCTTGTATAAAATGTCTCTTTGATAAAATGTTTCTTTGGATGTAATCTGTCGGCAATGTTTACTTATTCTTTTTGTCATTATTATATTTTGATATATCGCTGTTAATTTTGTTGTAGGAACATGACGTGAGGAAAGAACAAGCCATAACGTATTGGAGTCAAAACACAGGACTAGTTCATGTAAGATACAATGAAGGATCCACACAGCTTAGTATTGTCACTGTTGTGCTATATCAATGCGAGATGGGACATTAAACGGGAATTAGCAGAATCAATACTGAATATTTGAAATTAGTATGTTAATGGAATCCAATTTGTGGGTATAATGGGAGATAAGATAGTAACCGCATTCGACGGTATATTGTATATGACCAACCTGCCTTAGCGACCACCTGCCACAAGCGATGATGAATCGAGGTTTCGGACAGTCGAGAAATATTTATGATATTTATCATATACACTGCACAGACTAGCACGTGTTCGCCCTAGGTCAGATTATAAATTTAACCTGTGTTAAAATTATTGTGCTTACACTGTGTTGTCGTTCAGATGTACTTTTGCCCGTGTAAGCACAAACACGGGACGACTCCGTGTTTTAGTTGCGCTTACACGCCAAGAACTAACCAGTGTTAGCCTTAACCTAGGGCGACCCCGTGTTAGTTTGTGGAGTGTAAATGCGGCTTTAGAACATCAAACTTATAAAGGAGGAGTTTATCTTTGGAATTGATTTGTTTGCTTCTTTTAGGGCGTAACAAAAGCTCCTCTTGAGCAGAAGAAATTCGCCAAGAATGCTTCCTTCAGTACACCAATCGAACATTACCTTGACTCACCCAAACCGGGAGAGCAATGGGAATACTAAAGCCATCTCCAGCTGCAAAAGACAAGGCGTGAATCCCACGTGACCACATCAGCACCGCCCTTAATAGTCTCATTCAATGTAGATATACACAAAGGTCATCTTGAAAGTTTGAAATTGCTGAATTTCTTTGCAATCTAACACATACACTGTAGTAAGCTTTTACTTAAATAATTCATCGAAATAAACAGATTTTTTCAACATTGTTCGGTATTCTTTGCGGTGCGATTTCAAAGTGGCTTTTTTTCTACTCGTTTTAAACTTCCATAATATCTGTTCATTGATATTTGCTTTCCTCTGACCCAAGTAATTCCTGAATGGTAAGACATTATAACTGTCTATGGAAATGTAAACACTTGACTGTTCGATAATCTAAAATGAGATGATAGGTGTAACCCCATCTGTTCACTAGACCGTGAAGCCACGTGGTTGGTCCTAACGTATGTCATGGTGGCTGGGGTCGCGTTGAAATCATTGGAGTGATTTCTTATTGATTTGAATAGTGACACTGTCTGTCTAGCTGCTTTGTTGCACGAGAGACTGCTTTAAGAAATGCAACAAAAGTCAAATAGCAGGCATTCCTTCAGAGTTGAACTTATGCCCAGGGCAGAGTTTCATATTTCGAAGGTGTATAGATAACATTTGATAGGGTCATGCAGACGACCCATTAGCAGATAGCCCTCGTAGGAGATTATGCCACACTCGATGCTGGTCACATACCTCGCGCTAAAAATGCTACGGATTCGGAGCACGGAATGAGGACACAGTTCGTACGTACAGGTTGATCTATTTTCGGGTTCGTGGGACATGGCTACAGCTGATCGGTATCTGGCTATTGGAACACAAAAGAAAGATAGTTATGATAGCGTAAGAAGGTCAAATCGATCGCGTTGGATTGCGGACAGCCTCTCTGGCGAACATGATGCGACAAATTCGTCCGACAAAGCACCGAGAGCGAACCGCAACGAAAGGACTGTGGAGGCAAAAACGTCGTTCCACGCCAGTGCGACCACAGGCGAAACTGAACTAGAATGTACTGTCAATCATTCGATGCTTGCTTCGACGATACGAAGAGCGCATAGGTATTCCACTCCTTCAAGCGGTGAAAAGGGATTGCGAAGCAACCGATCAATGTTGGACGATAGCAGTGAGACTGTTCAACGGGCGAAAACGGTGACAGAAGATAAGGCCGCGGAGAAGACAGTGAACCGTATCACAACGCCACAACAACACGACAAAGACATCGAGAGCTCGACAAGAACCAAGGAGTTGATTCAAAGTAGCGAAGCAAATGGCACGGGCAGCAGACAGATGCTATCAGCCGGTGAACAGTTGCCTGCTAAGGACCACAAACAACATATCAATAGATCTGAGGATCAAGAAAGATTGTCAAGCAGCACTGATTTAAAAAAGGGCAGGATAAGAGACGACATTGAAATGGCGAAGAGCGAGTTAAGCGATCTCAGAACACGGTTTCAAGGGCATACCGAAGTGAGCAGTAATGATGCGAGGCTGCTGCGAATGCTGAAGAGAGGTCGAAGGAAGTCAGCCCCTCCGCTGAATGGCGGCGTCGATTACAGTTTAACAGAACTCGAGCTGCCTTCAAGAAAGTTCAACAGCAGTGCACTATTTGCAAAACTATGGAGCTCATCCAATGAACACCTTGATCATAATAGAAATGTAAGTTCCAATTCAATTGCATCCTTGGAAGGGTCGGGTAAATCGGAGAGAAATGATTCCAATGGCAAATTGAAAGATGAAGTGGAAAGACTTAGAGAAGAAATAGAAACGAAGCGCAAAGAGCTGGCATCCATCGAGTCAAAGCACTTGGCAGAGAGAAAAGAACTCATGGAACTGAAGCAGAATTATAGAATACTGAAGAACGATTGCGAGGAGAAGGATCGGCGCATGTTTGCCATCAACAAGGCGTTGGCAGAAGCGAAATTGAAAGCCGAAGACGCCGACAAGAACATCCGAATCAAACAAATGGAATCAGAAAAGACCCTGGAAGGCTTGAAGATGCTTAGTAACAAGGCTACCATGGAAACGAAACGTCACAAAGATGACGCCGCTATGCCTCTTGATTCGTCGACTCCCATGCGCGCGCAATGGAAACCCAAGGAGCACATTAGATATTTAGAGGTTGTGATTGGCTTCTTGGCCATGAAAATCGAGGTTATGAAACTGTCTCGTTTAGATGTGACCGTCAGAAGCAATATCCATGTTTCCATGACGACAGACAGAGCAATCCAGTGTCACACGAATCCGAAGAAAGACGCGCAGACGCAGCTTAATTTGAACAACAGGATTGTAACCACACAGCAGGAAGAAATAGAAATCGATCAAATCGTTACAGAAGTGGACGGACTTAGAAACGAGCTACAGCAGCTATCGTCATCGTTTGTAGAATCGAAAGCAGAAGTGAACACTCTTCAAAAGCTGTCAGGCAAAAAAGACGAGAGCTTGAGAGTCAAAGATAGAGAAAATCAATTGCTTGCTTCCAAAGTCGAAGAGCTGGAGCTAGAGCTCAAGTCGTCTCGGAAGCCAACACCTGCGGAACAGCAGGATGAAAAAACTCAGAGACGAAGACGCTCGAGGTTGTCTTGTTTCGGTTTCGGAAGTGGAACTGAAGAGAATCAACATTGGCACAAAAACAATGGACGAGAAAATGAGGCATATTCAACAGAGGACAAAACAAGAGACTGCTGATTCCAAAGCATTTAGTAAGACCAAATATCAAAATATACTAAATTTACATCAATAAGAATACTGCAATAATATAGCTATAGTCATCAAATGTGACACTATTATCAGTAAAATGCACTAGAGTTTGTAATTAGTTTACATATCTCTTCATGTTAGCCATGCAGTACACATATCCAGAGGTTTATTTGACTATCAATTATACCATTGTGTGAGACCATATTCATCTGTCCGCGTCACGATCAATTCTATTCCAAGGAAAGCTCTCAACACCGAAGTGTGACCTTTCGTTACTTTTAAAGACAATCGGAATTAAGTAACCATTTTCAGATGGTCCCTTGGAAAATTTGATCGATCTGGTTTACCCGTCTTGAGCGACCACCTGTGGTAAGAGACCACTATTCATCAGTGCTACTTTGGGTGGTCAATAAACACAACTTTACAGTGTAGCCCCGTTAATATCACCTCGGTTAATGTCACAACCCGCTTAATATCACTTCACTTTGAAAACCAAGCTCTGTCTGAATCAACTATTTGTACCCGCTTAATATCACGATCCGCTTATTATCACGATTTTTGACTGGAAAATCATAGTGATATTAACGAGGTTTCACTGTATATGGTATACAGAGGTGTGCAATTTTGTAAGGAAAATTTTATAGCTGGAGAGACAACTTGAAAAAGTCACAATGCTAAAATATGACAACAACCTTTGACGTCACGACCTAGGGACTTATTCCTGGATCGGGACTAAAGCATAGCCCGGAACTAAGCATTGCTAAATTACTAAAATCTGTATTATGGGACTTGAGATCAGTCTTGGATTACGGTTTAGTCCCGGTCCATGAATAGGGCCGCATACGCATGAATAAGGTCGCCCTCATGGTGACGACCAAGTATCGAAGAGAAAGAACAGATAAAACGTAATTGTTTCTCTTTCGCGCTAATAATAATATTTATAGAAACTCTTTTAAATAGTCTTTCGATATAATTACAGATGTACTTAATATTCACACTTGAAAATTTAACAACGTTCCTATAAATACAAACTTGGATGTAATTCTTTGGAAATTATGTTCTAATTTTTATGAAAATCCTTCTTTTTCTGTTAAGTTCATTGCACTGAGATTGGTGAAGGAGTTTCTTAGCATCTCATCGAGTGGTTTCATTTGCGTTGGAGTCTGGACAAGTTCTACCTCCATCGCATGGTGCCATTTCTGCATATCTTTGATGCGATTCTGTAAAAGCAGATTAGTGAAAGAATTAAATTCGATAAATTGTAGATCGAAGTTATGCGACTGATTTAGAGTTTTGCACTTGTGCCCTAGCCACGTAATTTGGTAATTATGATGTCGTACTTATTTTTTATATTTTATGTTATTTATTTGACTTTTTAGCATACAGTAAAATATAATAAAAATACATACATTTGACATGCAAGAAGGATTTGCATTTATATACATTGAAACCTGTCTATAATGGTCACCTTTGGCACCTGAGAAAAATGACCTTTATGGACTGGTGACCTTTCTGTATACGTTGATTTCTGTAGAAAGCGTCATATTTCGGTTACGAAGAGTGACCTTCATAGACAGGTGGCTGCTCTATAGAGGTGGCCGCCAATGCAGGTTTGACTGTATAGCCTAAATTAATGTACAAAATCTGGAAGGTTAACTTTTCAAAAAAATTTACGAAGCACTAAAGGGACTCTCACGACACTACATCATTTTGTAATGAGTTCCAATAGAGAGAAGTAACGACTCTATTTTTAAATTAAAATGTAGACTAGTTAACGTTAGGAGCAAATCTAGTCGGAGCATTACATTTTATATTGCAGTCAGCACAGTTTCTTTTAAATTCTATTGATAGCTCTAAGTTATATCTCTCCGTGTATGGCGGAGCTAAATACTTGCCTTGCTACAATAATGCAATAATCTTGAATAAACTTCGTTATATTTTAATTATTATCGTTCAATAGCACCTCGAAGTAAATTATTCCCGCAATGTATGTACATTAAAATGAGACCTCGTTACTGCTGTCTGCGAGGCTTGAATCAAGTGCAATATTAAATTGATGTGTGTCTAGCAATAATGGTATCGATATCTTTAGCAATGCCCGGTTGGTTATTAATCTTTTTACATTCAAATAAAATGAAATAATCTTTATTAAAGTAAAAATAATCATCACATACTGAATTTGTAAAAAAAAACATACGTGGGATATAAAATGCAAATATAAATGAAAATATAAATTTAAGGTTGGTTAAAGCGTCGAAAGATCACTATATCCTGCTCATATTCTCACCAGCAACAAGTGATTTGATAGCTCCATGGAATTCATTCTCTTTAAATATGATGTACGATCCGTTCCATCTTGGGTTAGAGACATGTCCCTTTTGAAAGAGATGAAGATGCATTCAGATGCAACAAACCGCAAGTGCTGCGTCATGTGAATGAAGCAATTCAGGCATATCGCAATAGACCGGCAGATGCACAAGCTACCATTTTGGAAAAAGCAAGTGCATTATGGGGAAGGTTGATGTCTCTGATTTCGGAATACGGAGAAAGTTGGATTTTGATGCAGATTTCTCCAAGCTGCGCTACTTTGCAGAAAGCATATGATTCTCGTCAATATTCTGGGTCAGAAACCAAGAAATTCCAGGCACTCAACATGCACCACAATGCACTGGTTTTTCCCATAATGGTAGTTCATGAAGAAGGTCTATTGGGCAGGTACTCTCGTTCTGAGAAATCTAACCGTCACGACGAGGCTTACTGCTGTTGCTATTTCCAAGTTTACTTCCTTGAACAGATACAAATTCCACAATCTTAAAAGGAAAATGTATTTTGGTAAGCGGATGGCATATCTTGCTTAACGTTATTAACTCTTGTCCTGCTTATAAAACTACTTAAATCAAGACCTGAAGTCGCTTTATCGATTGCTGATTGGTTGATTGCTAAGGACTAACTATGTGATTGGTTACATGCTGCTACTTTTGACTTGTTTCGAAAACGTGTATACACGTCAATAGCAGGACAAGGATTAATTCATATATTTACAATTTTACATTCTCGAACAGCCAAAAGAAATTCCACAACAGTCTAAATATTTATGCGGTAATTTCCACCTCTATCAATCGGATCACACTAAAGTGGCAGCACTATATGACGGTCGACGATAACTACAAAGATTAATCGAGAAAGAAGATCTGATCAGATAACCAGTCGGCTTCTTGGAAGAAAATACGCCTGTATTTTACGATCGTGAAATCATTCATTGGATTAAAGACTTACATAGATCATATAGAAAAAGTATAACACAATCAATATAAAAGTAAAGAAGAACTCCGACTTGAAGCTAAGTTGCCAGAAGACGCGGTACTGTTCATCACAGATCAGTGTTATTTATACAGGATTTCAAATGACGTCATCGTTAAACTTTCGATAACATGATTGTACCTTTGCCATAGCAACGTTTAAATGACCTTGTGTCCTCTCTGACTCATTATAATTCGCAGACGATGAAGTTGTTATAGTAGTCATGACAATATCTATTTGTCTTTATGCCAGTGCGGCGTAATTGTAGGGAAATACTGGTGTTGTAAAATAACGAAAAAAAGGAGAATTAGCATTGATTTAAGAGAAATATCATGAAGCGAATATATCGTGTTACAAACGTACAAAGCTTAATTCCGACTAGTCTTTGAGTTGGTATACAGTATATCTCCTATCTGAGACCCTCGCTTGTTGGGTGACAATGAAGTAGAAGAAAGAGTGCAATACACTTTACACGATATGCCAAAGACCGGGTTATAATACCGTGCATCCTTGGTAGGTATAACACTGTGTGCGTAAATTTTATTTATCCTCGTAAACACTTATCATGTATACGAGGCTTTTATGATTTGATTCCAGGCCATGTTTAAATTGTGTGCGTTGATGGTGTAGTGGTTAGGACCTCTGGTTCTCATCCGAGAGGTCACAGGTTCGAGCCCTACCCGGAGCACACGGTTTCACTCTTCCGAAAAAAAGAGTAGCTCTTCGGTGCGAGAGAAACGGGAGCGTAGTAGGGCATCTGCCTTGGTGGGCTAGCCCCCCCCGCCCTGCGTTCAGGTCGAAAGACCCTCCCGGCCGAAGGGCTGAGAATCGGGGATCGGCGCCGCTCGTATAGCGAAGCAGGTTCGCCTGCGACGCTGACACGAATATCTTTCTTTTCTTTCATGTTTAAATTGAGGATTAATTAATGAATTTTTACCACAAGATTCTTAAAATTTTATCTCACTTCCCAATTATTTGAATCATGGTAACATAATCTGAAAAAGGTATAAAAGTAATTATAGCCCTAAATTAATAAAGTAATTAATCAACTACTTAATGTTCTTACCTCGACAGCTGACGACCCACATTTATCTCCATTGTAGCTCTTAAACTGAAGGATTCCGACGTCGCTCGGTTTAATTCTTTGTCTTTGACAATTAATTGCTTCTCAACGTCGTTGTTCCTCGCCCTGATTAAAACAACAATAAAATGGGCATTTTACCACTTTAGTACTCTGGCGTCAAGTAATATAAAATGATCTTATCGAAAGAGTCACTAAGTTGATAAAATTCAGGATTTCAACGTCTATAATTCTGACTCAAAATCATATTAAACATTTATAATTCCTTTTGACCCATGCCCTGCTTGTAAAACTGTTTAAATGAAGGCTTCAAGTCGCTTCATCAATTGCTGATTGGTTGCTTGCTAAGGACTAACTATTTAATTGGTTATGTGTTGCTACTTTTGACTTGTTTCGAAAAAGTGTATACACGTCAGTAGCAGGACAAGGGTAAACTGAAACAATAGACCTTTTTCACGAGCTACCATTATGGGAGAAACTAGTGCACTGTGGGGCATGTTGAGTGCCTGAAGCAGCGAAGAAGCTTGGGTTTCTGACCCATAATATTTTCGAAAATCATATTTGCAAGCAACGTAGCGTAGATTGAAGAAATCTGCATCAGTATCAAATCCAACTTTCTTCGTATTGCAAAATCAGACATCAACCCTTCCCATAATGCACTTGCTTTTTCCAAAATGGTAGCTTGTGAAAGTGGCCTATTAAAATATATCTGAATGTATACTGTCAACTTCTGTGGCCTAAACAAGGTGTTCGCTTCTCACAGTGGATCCCATGAACGTGTTTGCATGCATTGTATTTCTGATACGAATTTGGAATTAACTAAGGCCAAACGTTATGTGCTCCTACGTTGCATACGACTAATACTGTGATACAATTTTTACAAGCCCTCGCCAATAAAAGTGTTCACTCGTATTCACTTCAATAACTTTAAGTAGTACTTATTCGAGTACATTAGCACAACATCATCTATTACCATCTATTGACACCTTCCGAAATGTTATGCTCTAGATCATCTGTTAAACGTGCCTTATGCAATCATACGGGGACTTACAGTATGAAAAGAGGTCTCCTAGCGCAGGTTGTCCGTTATGACAAGTGGTCGCTCAAGACAGGTGACTGCTAAAACATGTTGCGTTGCATTTTTGTCTACTTTGTGTCATCTTTTTGATTGCAATTATTTTCTCGATTGATTCACCTTAGTTTGTCGAGTTCTTCTTGTTTTGCTGCAAGCAATGCTTTCAATCGAACAACCTCTTTCTCAGTCAGCTCCTGTTCCCGTCTCAGACTCGTTTCCATGACGTCCTTGAAGTAATCCAACATATCGTGATCACGTGCTGAACCATGTTCTATTCGATGGATGATGGCCTTCAATCTAGCAGCCTCTTTCTTGTGAGCCTCCATCTCGCGGTGCATTTGCGAGATACATTTGGTTAAAATTTCATTGTCGCGAACCAACGCTTTCAAACATTCTAGTGCTTCACATTTTTCTTTGCTCTCTTTTTCAAGCTATGGAAAGAAAAATAGATACATGTATGTTGCAAATATTCTACAGTACATTCTCGATTTCATATTCTAGAAACATTTGCGCTTTGTTGTAAGTAATTGCCATTAACATTAACATTGCGTCTAAAACTAAATCCGTCGGATAAAAGCGAAGTCACATCGTTCACAAATACAGTGTAAAGAATTGTGGTGACAGGTTTGCTATCTCGACTAATGCCAAACGCGGGGGAACGACCACACCAAACAAATTTCTGCTATTCGCAAGCACGCAGCTCCCACCAAACCAAGCACAAATGCCAAAACAACTTATGTATGGTGATGAGTTTTAACGTCAATTACAAAACGATTCTTTGCCAAACTCAACGGCAGCCGTTTTCGTGCATTCAGAAATCAAACAAGGAACACTTGTTCTACCTCAGCCTGGAGAACGTGTTGAGTGTTGTCAGGGAGTCCTTGAAGTTGCTCTTTCTAACAAAAAAGACATAGAACGTTTAAAGCATTCTGATATTCTACTTTTTCCAACTTGCGATACGGAAGTATATTACATTAGTATGTAACGAACGCCAAACAGAAAATATTCCAAATCCATTTCGACTGGACGGGTTATTTAAATTGCAAAATGCTACACTCTCTGCCATTACGACTCCATTGACTTCGGAAACACAAGCAGTCCGAACTATTTACTTTGGAAACAAAAATCACTTTTCACATCGTAAAGGACGAATTAGACTTAAAATCATTACTTTTAAGCAAATGGGAACTTCAGGACTAAGCACTATTTACGATATATTTACCGATATTTGCAAATGTGTTAAACGCGTGTATAACATTAAGTTAAAACATAAATCAATCCGCCATCCGCAGTCCCACTGCATATCGGCATATCATAAGTGAGTTGACCTCTGCCCCTTTTGATGACATCAGAAGATTTTTTTGTTTAAAGCACATTCAACCGTACTATTTTCATTGATGGTCAATTGCAAGGATTGGTCTTGGCTGTCAAAAACTGTAGATTTCAGCTCAAAGTCACGTGCCTAAACAAGTGTATCCCGTCATGCATTGGACTGCGCTTGGTCCATTCCTGGCAGCATTGCATATGTAGGAAAATATCCAAGCAGCGGTTTGAGTTTATAATATTTATTTCCAGTGTACCTTTCCAAGCATTTTCAAACGATGATGGTATCTTTTCAGTGAACGACGAAGTTTTGAATTATCTTCTTCAAGCGACAGCACCTGAACGAATCAAGAGAAATCCAATAATACGAGCGAACGCAGGTGAAATCAAACATAAGTAAAGTATAATCCAATCTTGTCAAGAAATTTCGACAGAAAATTTCCAATAAATTTTCTATTTTAGGAAAGCTGGAAATTCAGTGTTACAGTTTAATCTCGGTAATATCACCACAGTTTTCTGGCCACAAATCGTGATAATAAGCGGGTCGTGATATATAAGGGGGTTCAATTAAATAACTTATTCTGATTGAGCTTGGTTCTCAAAGTGAAGTGACATTAAGCGGGTTGTAATATTAGCCGAGGTGATATAAACGGGCTTACATTGTATAATTTACAACAAAACAACTTGTTTCTCACATTATTCTGAAGTGCCACGTTATCCAATCGCATTTGTTTGATGTCGTGGTCCAAATCGAGGTTGTCAGCCTCGCGTCGTTTCTTCGGTTCATTAACGGCAGTTAGATTTCGACAGTTTGCAGTCAATGATTCATTTTCCAACTTTAACGAATCAATCTGAGATTGAAGATGATGGACAATATTTTCATCGTCTTCATTACGTTTACTATTCTGCGACTGAAAACAGAAAAAAAGCCACATCATTAAAACTGTACACAAGAATTATAATCATATATCTTATCATCTGGAATAACCATGTTGTAAAATATCTATACTCTATTTTCAATAAAATTATTTCGAGTCACATGACTAACCGCAACATTTTAAGTCGCGACAATGACTTGCCTCATGTCCGAATCTACATTTCATGTGATATCTACAGTAGGGGATCTTACAATTTTATATGACACAACTTCGTGTCGATTACAACGGGTTGTACCTTATTTATCGATGCCCTTAATAGATCAATCTCTTGAGATTTTATGACATTGTCTCTTGAAAGATCTTCCACTCTCTTACGACTGGCCTCTATATCATCCAAGGACGAATCACGCATGCGTGAATGATCATCACTGTAACGGGACAAGAAAGAAGGAGACAACTGAAATCAGATGTAGCAACAGTTGTAAACGGCAGATACAGTAATGCCTGTCTATAATGGTCACCTTTGGGACCTGATGAAAATGACCTTTATACACAGGTGGCCTGTCTGTCCAGGTTGATTTCTATAGGAAGAGTCATTTTGGGGATATGGAGAGTGGCTTTCATACACAGGCGGCTGCTCTATAGAGGTGGCCGCTAATACAGGTTTGACAGTACATGGTCAAGGTCACCCCCATAAGCAGCGTGCTTGTCCTTCAATTCATATTCATACAGGAATAATAATAACTAACTAAATAATAAATTAAATATCTGTTATGACATGAAACGAAACAAAACTGCACCATGCATGAAAGACGAAAGAAAGTTTGACAGCATAGAAACAACCTTCAAAGTTACAGGACCTATAATAGGAAAGAGTGCGGGTGAGTTTACACTCCAAACAAAACCATTTGAAGAGTTCAACCTGATAATATCTCGAAATGCGTTAGGATAGCTGAGTCAGCTGCAATTAGGCTTTGCTCTTACTTTGATTCTCTTTCGTTGAGTTGCTGAAGAGCCCTTCTCAGCTGAAGAGTGGTTTCCTCTAGTTGAGACTCCAGCTAAAATTCAAACAATAGCTGTGTATAATAATATACAGTGTATATAACCTGCCTGAACGACCACCTGTCTTAAGAGATCATTTTCAAGTGGTCCTTCAAAGGCTTAGACAATGCAATATACATGTCTTTTAAGTAACCACCTGTGCTAAGCGACCATTTTTAAACAAAGATCTCCCACACAAGTGACACAAAGTCCTTGTTTCAAAACAGATTCGACTCCTTCGAGTCTTATCCTCCGGAAAAATTGATAACTCTTATCGCTGTAAAACAAAAACATATCAGAAATATTTTTATTTTTGCACCATACACTGCAATTATATGGTCGTTCTTCCTCAGACCAAGTCTTGTTTTAAGAAAGTTGAGAATCATTGTCCAGAATACTTTTTTCAGTGTATTCACTGACTTTCTTGTGTCTTTTGGTGCTACTTTGTACCTTATCCCAGTTATATTAAAAAGAGGTACGAAGTACTCATCCGAAAGTACTGCATACTTAGTGCAATAGAAATATTAAACACCCGAGGTACAGCAAATTTGTTGTTAGAAGCGCCGCTGCTTATTAAAACCAACTGGGGACTAATTTAAATTGGTTTATTAAGCGAGGCATTTTTACGTAGGATAAGAAAGACTTGGTTTTATAAAGCGAGTGATGTTATTAACCGTTGTTTTATCAACTACGTCAATGGAAGAACGAGGGCAGCGAGTAGAGGCGACTTCAGTGTCAAAAGATGTCGGAGCAACTTTATGCAAAACTCCACATTTCAACTAGCAGCACGCTTGCATAACACTCTTACGCACCGTTATCCTGATATATNTTTATGCAAAACTCCACATTTCAACTAGCAGCACGCTTGCATAACACTCTTACGCACCGTTATCCTGATATTACCACCAGCTTTAGTAGCAAGGCTGCATTCAAAGTAGCCTTGAAGCATTTCTATCTTTGCTCCGAGCTAGAGCATCTATGACTTC
>OFHS01000611.1:18936-38475 GCA_900245855.1 Calvadosia cruxmelitensis
CAATCATCATTAGAGTTAATTAGCGTTAACAGTCTGAATGACTATATCATGAAGAGTTCATTTCACGATAAATGTAAAGTTTTAATATTGTAAATATAGTAGACAGGTAAACATATTAGACAATGAATGTTCAATTAGGTAAATAGTTTATTTTGAACTTTGAATACACCGGTTTATAAGGGTTAAAAAAAATGTAAAATTGCAACGGTAACAATATTTTATAGTGTTTTAACTGCCGCGTCTCCCGTTAATGATACATTTTGTTCTTATAGAATGCACCGCTGGACGGCATTCGTGCTCTGATTTATCTCTCTCAATGTTAGATGCTATCTGTCGATTATCAAGCATCTTGTTAAGCCGAATAAAGCTTCTTTCTTGGAAGCGATTTCTATCTGGTCAGTTCTTTATCATATCTTCGCTCGATCTTTAGAGCCTATTAAATTTCCTTTCGTTTTTAATCGCAATAGATTAAAATGTAATCATTGATTATATATGTACCTGTTAGAACGAAAAACTGACAATGATTAAATTGGTTGATTCATTCAAAAGACTGCATGGTCGGACCATCAACGGTTTGATTTGTGATACGGCCATAGCATCATTTGGTATTTGTATAGTAGAACGGTTTAAAACATTAGCTATTATTTTAGGCTGATTATTTGCCATCTTTAATTTCAAATCAATTGCAACTTTTAAACAGATTTATTAGCAGATCAAGAAACAAATACTGCCTTTGCAAATGCAAAGTTTTTGCCACTTGTCCGTGCATCGTAAGAGCTATGTGTATATAGCCTGCTGCATGCGAATTCTTTGAATAACAAAGACACGTACTGTACGTCCAAACTACGGCTCCGTTGGCCATTTCGCCAATGATTCCTTACCTGTTCCCTGCTTTCATGGACAGCATTTAATTCCGCCGTTGCATCACTTAATTTCTTGCGTAGCCTCATTTCATCCATTTTCGCCAACTCAAGACAAGACTGAGAGTCAGTCTTTTGCGCTTTCTCATTTGCCACAGCTTTGCGCATGCTCAGGAGTTCATGTGACATTGAATCCATTGTTGTTCGCACATCGTCCAACTCGCGACATTTGGCCTGAAAACCCGTAAGAAAATAAAAACAATGCAGTCGAGTGAGATAAATTGGATGTTTTCAAGGTTAAAACTCGTCGTCTTATCAGCTGAAGAAAGTTATTCCAGTGATTACAATCTCACACTATAGCGAGGAAGAAATATTAAATAAAAAAGTAAAACAAGCAAAGTAAAATAGATTAAAAAATTGAAATAAAATAGATAGAAAAATAAAAATAGAATATAAATCATTCAATATCAAATAGAGAGAAATCAATGTACTGTCATCATCATCATCAGTTTGAGAGTAAAGTCATCTGACGCCGCCTCGGGACGCTTGAATTACTTTCCTCCACTCTATCCTTTCCAGCATTAGGGTATAGCGTTCAGTTGTGTTCTTGGCTTCTGTGCTACGTTCCAGTGTAAGAACACATGCATTGTACAGTTCTATACCCATTAAATATCCTATGTCAGTCAACTGAATACCTGGAACACTTTCTGCCCACTTTGTAATTTCCCAGCCGCAGCCTCAACCAACGATAGCAAGTCATCTGTCATTTCCAGGTCTCCACTGTCGCTTTCATTCAGCGGTTGCAAAGCGTGAGCTAAGATCTCATTAGCCATCTGAAATTAAACGTAATTTCATTAACAGTTGAAAATCTTCCCTAATTTATCTAGTTTTATGATAGAAATTAACTGTCTAATTAGTAATTATACTACGTCAACTCAAATTATCTGACATCAAAGAGTAATCTAATCAACGCCGTTTAATTAAACTGTCGTTAATAAAATCAGTCGCTTAATAAAACAAAATATTTGTATGCCTTAATTTCCGTCCATGCTTTTCCTTAGCTAGTAACAAATTGTTTATCAAAATCAGCCATTTAATAAAGCGAGAATATGGTGGTCCCAGAGTGAACTGTACTTTATACAATGCGTAGTTTTCTAAGATATATTCTTGCGCTTCAAAGGACAACAACTCGTCTTCCGATAAAGTAGGAAAGTTATCTAACTTCAATCTATTCGTGGGATTTGCTACATAACAATGCGTGATCTATGATGAAATTTACTCCAAATTAGCTATATTGTCACTGAACTCTTTACATGTAATATATAATAATAATAGTAGCCATTTCAGTAGCCATTTTATATCAAAGGGACTTGTTATACAATTAAACCTGTCTATAACGGTCACCTTTGGGAACTGAGGAAAATGACCATTATAGACAGGTGGCCTTTCTGTCCAGGTTGATTTCTATAGAAAGTGTTATCATGGGGTTATGAAGAGTGGCCTATATACAAAGGTGGTTGCTCTGTAGAGGTGGCCGCTAATACAGGTTTAACTGTACAGTATAGGCTCTCCTGGCCCTAGCATATATCGTTTTATCTTAAATTTGCAATTCGTTTATTATGAATAGTTTCATCAGTCACTTTATAAAACGCCTTCAATGATAATTCAAACAGTTGTTTAATCTATTACCTCAATATCCTGGTTCAGTTTACGATTTACTCCCGTTTGTAGTTTCTTTTCCTGTCGTTCTTGCGTTATAATCTCTTCCGTGTCTAACTTGTTTCTAGCTAACTCTGCAAGAGCGTCTCTGTGCTTCTGAAATGCTTCCTCCAACTTGTCATTCAGCTGCCTCGTTTTGTCTGTCTCTTGATTCGAAAATGAGGTTTTACTTTCCAGTTGTTTGAACAGTGACTGATTTTCTCTTCTTAATGCCTCGTTTTGAGATCCGAGAACTTTATTCGATTGAGCTAACTGCAAGGCAAGCGACATAGCCAAATTTAAGAAAATAATTGCAAGCGGATATTTCCTGAAGATTTAAAATACTGTACTAATAAAATTGAGTTTCAAATCGAAACCTTTTGTGTAGCATAAATGTTCCGCATAAGACAGAGGTGAAATTGACATCACAAGCAATGGTACTTTACTAATCATTCTTACATTTTTGAACGATCTGTATTAATTAACATAATTACATAGAATATCTTGATTAGTGGTCAAAAGCCATACCATGATGTCTCTATCAAAGATTTAAATTACACTCCTCAAGAATATGTTGCCAAAGCGTTCAGGAGCAAAAAAGTAATTAGTATGCAAACTAATTAAAATGGATAATGAAAATCATTTAAGACATAAATTAGGCCCATTTGTGAATTGTTACTTTGTCTTTACCGTTAATTTATAGTAACATAAATTATCTAGTCATCGAAAGTGAGTTGTATTACTGTAGCCGCATTGTTCTCACCTCATCGACGTTTTCTGCTTGAAATGCAAGATTGTTGACATGTTCACAAAGTTTCTCTTGCAGCTCTTGGCTCGCTGTCTTTTCTTGAAGGAGCATCGATTCTTTAGAGCGTATTTTTGCTTCTAAATTAATCACAGAGGAATCTCTTTCTTCCAACAAAGAGCCAAGTCTAATGATCTCTTCTTCAAGTTCTGACCTCGTTGCCGACTCTGATTTATAACTTTGTACCAGGTCTCTTTGACCAGACTAAAACGCAAGACAGCGCAAACAAATTAAACTTAACTACGGGAAAGCATTATAACGCATCATAGCAGTATCTACAATGGGAGTTGATGAAATGCAGAAATACCGTGTCTTACGACCACCTGTCTTAAGCGACCACTGTCTTGTGTACAAATTAAACTTGAATACGAAAATGCATTATAATAAAGGGTTACCACACGCCTGAGCGTGTGGTAACCTTTTTATAAAACGATCAACCTAGGAAATTTGGTAGTAAATTGTATTTGAGTTGCAGTTATACCCCCCGAAACATCGACAGGCTATTGTTCGGTCCACCAATAGCGTGGTAGTTTTCCAAACGCCAGTTCCAAACACTGCCCTCGACCAATCATATTGCGAGAACGCATTCGATGCATGCAAAACGTTTTATAATGTACTATAGCAGTATCTAAAATGGGAGTTGATAAAATACAGAAATACCGTGTCTTACGACCACCTGTCTTAAGCGACCACTGTCTTGTGTACAAATTAAACTTGAATACGAAAATGCATTATAATGTACTAGAGCAGTATCTAAAATGGGAGATGATAAAATGCAGAAATACCGTGTCTTGCGACCACCTGTCTTAAGCGACCACTGTCCTGTGTCGAAAGACCACTTTATAGTTATTAGTTATCCTTTAATTAGGTCAATCAATACAACTTGCCTTTAACTTTGATGAAAGGCTACTTGTGATTGGTTTCTTGGAAAGCTAGCTAAGACTTGTTTGATGGTAACAGTAACCAACGTATTCAGTGCCTCCCGTTGGCAGGACAGTCAAACCTGTATTAGCGGCAACCTATATAGAGCAGCCACCTGTGTATAAAGGCCACTCTTCATAATCTCCAAGTGACACTTCTATAGAAATCAACCTGGACAAAAAGGCCACCTGTCTACAAAGATCATTTTCCTCAGGTCCCAAAGGTGACCGTCATAGACAGATAAGGTTTCACAGCAGGGCCGTTTGAACCGGTAAGCACTCAAAGCACCTGCTTTAGGCCCTCAGTCTGGATAGGCCCTACTCAATGTTAGTTCGAATATTCAAACTCACAGTCTATTGAGATATAATACAATACGTAATCAACTGCAGAGTGCTAACAAGTTAATTTTTCCTAATTTGCTGTTTGTGGGCAAAGGCAACATCTTCAATATACCAATGGGTGAACATTTTAACAATAGTAAGTTTCGGGCTATTTAATCGTTACAATTTAGGCCCTCCTTGGGTACAGTGCTTTGGGCCCTCCCGACGCTTAAAACGGCACTGTTTCACAGTAATATTTAGGAGTACAGTGTCGCCTAAGCTTTACCTTGATATCTGTGAGTTCTTTCCCGACAGAACGAAGATTATTTTCCATTTCAGTAGCATTGATTTTCCATTTCTCGATTTCAGTCTCCTTAGCCTCCAGCTGATCCAAAAGTGACTCGATTTCATGTTCCATTGTTTCTGCATGGATTTCCTCGGACTTTAAAAGATGATGTGCTGCCGCTAGATTTGTGGAAGTCGTTTCGACTTCAAGAGACATTGTTGATATCTCTTTGACTTTCTCTTGTAAGGATTCTTCAAGCATGCCCAGCTGAAAATAAATTAAATAACATCAAACTGATTGGTGTTTTCACGAAAGCCGAAATGATTGCTCACAGATCAAATGTAATATTTCAAGAAGGTTTTCTAGCAATATTTGTTAGAAAATGTTGCTAGAATATGATTAGTGTAGTGGCCGTAAGCCATGAATCACATCCGGCTTTTTGCGTAAGACCTTGTTTCTATTGTCGTAACTCGTAAACATGTTGTCTCGCCTTTGTCTCTTCTGTAAAGTATATTAATCCGTGCACGTTGTAACTCTCTCTCTCTCTTGCCACATTCACAACCTTGCCTGGTCCTAGATATAGAGCTCTGGCAACAACGGTCATAAGAACCTTTCGGATATCTCTCCCTGTCTACGGACCAGAGCACAGCAAATATATATCAAATCACATGCAGGCTGGGACTCATTGATGTTATTTAATACCCAGCGCTACATTAGCATGTAAGCAAAGTATCGGAGTAAGGCTCCAGTGATCGGAAATAGCGTAATCAACTTCAATAACTGTTTACAAAATAAATTAACAACGACGCGACCAGAAAATCAGCAGTACACATAATCCCATTTCCTGTATTTTCCATACGATCAAATTGTTCATCAGCTGCGTAGTTAAAAAGAGCATTGCTTTTAAATGCCATACAAAATCTACTAGACTACTACAGATATGGGAAGTTACCCCATAGCAGGAAATGTCCCAACATCTGCTTCAAAATGAGCACACTTACCACTAAGTTGTCAAGCATCAAACTGTGTAATTTGAGTAACAGAGAATAAAAGATTCAGTTCGCATATCGTAATCCAAATTCATTTTGGGATATAGGCGACTGAGATCTTTTCGCGGTTTGGTTGATATTTTTCCACCCTTTTTCTATGGATTTCAATTTCATTAAAGTCTTGTTTTGACTATAAAAATGTCTTCCATTTCATGTCTAAAACATTTCTGAAGTCACTTAATTTTGATATGATATGACTTCTGGAACGAACTTGCTCAGTTGCTTAAGTTCTGTCGAAGGGTGTTTCTAAGGAAAGTGAGTTTGAGCTGTAACGTACAATTTGACGAAAGAGAACAATCCTTAAAGTCGAAAGTCAAGGTAAGAATGATTGCGCTTCAAACGAAATCATGTTCTGTCATCACCACATGTGACGGAAGTCATGTCACTTATAATAGACCATTTTTACAAACTACCTTTTTGGAAAAAGCAAGTGCATTATGGGGAAGGTTGATGTCTCTGATTTCGGAATATGGAGAAAGCGGGAATTGATACTGATGCAGATTTTTTCAAGCTGCACTGCTTTGCTAAAACATATGATCTTCGTTAATATTATGAGTCAGGGGTCAGAAACCCAGTTTCTTCGTTGCTTCAGGCACTCAACATGCCCCACAATGCACTGGTTTTTCCCATAATGGTAGCTCGTGAAAAAGGTCTATTAATGTTTATTGAAATTCATTAGGACTGCACTCGGCAGACTTGTCCAAGCTAAAACCCGATGCATTTCGTTTGCACTGTCACATGTTGAGACCACACGGAAGGGCTTTGATTGAAGCTAATCTATACGTACCCTTATCTGCGATGATTGATTGTAAGTACTGTTCTTTTTCATCAAGATTATCGATTGCAAAATCGTAAACTGACCTGGATTTGCAAGCCGTCAATGGTTTCTTCCCGCTGCACTTTTGCAGTTTCGAGCTCATTCAACTTCATCCTGGTTGAGTTATGTTTCGCTTTGAGTTCATCACGATCCTTCAGTAGGCGTTCTACGCGAAGCTCTTTGCTGGCGAGACTATCACCAAGATGCTGCACCTTATGAAAGGAAGAAAACATATATATATTAACGATAACATGACTAAAATTAGCCGCCATGGTAGTCGTCTTTGCCACACACAGCCCGCCAACGCTTTCTATCCTGTGCCAGATTTGCAGGGATTCGCAGTCGATGCCCAGATTTAGAAAACAACCTCTGCAAGTGGATCCAACTCTTTGTGCTTGAAACATGACGGATCGCTTGTCGCTAATCGCTACCTAAAATCAGGATTCAGAGTCAAAATCAACTCTTCGAATTGAGAGCATTCGAGAAGTACGGTCCATATGCATTTTGGGATGGATTTGTGTTCAATCTTCTTCGCATGTGCAAACGGCTAAAGTAAGCTTATTCCGAGAGCAGCTAAACTTATTCGTCTCTATCATCGTCAATTTTTACGTTGCTTCTGGATTTTAATAATGTTAATTTCAACTCAAAACCAATTATATGACAACCAAACGAAGTCCAATATGCATCTGTGCAGACAAACAAAGTTTATAGAGAGTAAAACATCAAGAAACAAATGTTAAATTGATCATGTGCTTACATATTATACGTTTTTTTAATACATGTGTCAACCTTACAGCAAAAAAGATAGTAACTAAAAGATATCTAAAGGGAACTAAAGTAAAGAATATGCTACGTGATAAAACTAATTATTTATTCAATCATACATCAGGCTATCGGTTGCACCAAAGGTGCCCATCACTGATGTTGCGTTGCCGAGTTGGATGGCAACGATTATAGTTTGCAACACCTGCTCCTTCAAGCCTGGGCCTGGGCCGAAACTCTGCTCCTATATATTCTAAATGTGCTGCTTGTAATAGTCTTATTTACCATGTATTAATTTGTTTGCATGTCAGAAATAAAACTCTATCTGTCTATTTATCTATACCTGTGAAGAATATGTATGTTGTGTGTTGATCACATGAATAGGCGAGTGTAAGGTAACGTTGAACATATAATTGTGGCAGATACGACAGAGGGTAGCCAGCCCGTCCGAAGGCTCGAGAGTACAGATTGAAAGAGAGTTAACATTACGAATACAAGACATTTGTAGCGACTGACGGAGGGCGCTGATTGGCGGTCTGAGATGTGACTTAAATGCTTGATGAGACCGCCACACCTGTCAATAACGGTCACCTCTTGGACCTGAAGAAAATGACCTTTATAGACAGGTGGCCCTTCAGTCCAGGTTGACTTCTATAGAAAGTGTCATTTTGGGGTTATGAAGAATGGCCTTTATACACATGTGGATGCTCTATAGAGGTGGCCACTAATACAGGTTTGACTGCAGTGCAAAATTTCGCCCATTTGCCACATCAGTAATAATTATTATAACTCACTTGCTCTTCCAAATTGGTTCTGATCTTTTCACCATCTCTGATGACGCGTCGCTTCTCTTCTGAATCTGTGGTGGCATCTTGAGTCGCTCTAGCCTCTGATTGGATATGGTTTTGAGCCAGATCGAGGTCCTGCGATATTCGATTCAATTCAGCTTCTTTGACGGACAGGTCTCGTTTCAACTTGCAATAGTTGGCATCGACCAGTTTCAGTTCATTCGTGACATTCATCAGATTTTCTTTTGAAAGAAAATGAATAAAAAGCTGACAGGTTGCACACCGAACAAAAACATTAAAAAACAGGGTCTTTCTAAAATAAAACGTCACATTTTTAAGTGTTTTTCTTAAAATAAGACAATTAAAAAATATTGTACTGGCTAACGAAAGAGAAAAGAAACTGAATTGTAAATCCTCCATAGATAAATCTACACACAACAAGTTGACGACGAAACCCACCTCGCATCATCTCCAACTCAGTCACTCTTCGATTCAGTGCTTGCTCGGTTTTGACCTGCTCCAACTTGTTCTCTTCAGCCTCGTGTCTGGCGTTGTCTGCCAAATCAAGCGCGTTCTGCATCTGAAAGAATGCCGATTTCTTCTCCGCTAGGAGGTCCTCTATTTGCCTGAAAATGGATCGATAACTCAATGGAGTCCACTTATTACTACATAGATTGACTAGCCTATGATTGCACTTGTAGCTCTCGTTACATGGTCCATTGAGCCGGAAGATATTTCAGCTGACAGGCGTTTCCCCGAATTCTTTTGCCAAGGAAGCAATGTTTCAAGGCATTTCGACTACGCTACTTATAAGTGTAGCCAATAGATTGATTTCTCTACGGGTCTGTGTCTTCACGAAAGAGAATCTCAGTAGGAACGCTATGCAAGTTGTATACAGTCAAACCTGTATTAGTGGCCACCTCTATAGAACAAGCCACTTGTGTATAAAGGCCACTCTTCATAACCCCAAAATGACACCTTCTATAGAAATCAACCTGGACAGAAAAGCCACCTGTCTATAAAGGTCATTTTCTCAGGTCCCAAAGGTGTTAAAATTGGGCACTTTTCTTACCGACGTAATGACATCTCGACAACTTTCATTTGGCCATCTTTAGATGCGTTGGATTCTTGTAATTCTTCAATCTTTCGTTTCATGGAACGTTTTTCCTCTCGAAAGTTCTATGGATGGAAAGTAACACTTAAGATAATGAATTTGACATAGGAAGCAAATGAAACATAGCTGATTCCCAGGTAAGGAAATGTCAAGCGCCTGGAACTTCATGTATTCTAAATTTGCTTAACACGCCGAGATTTATTGGCTGCGATATCTTTCATTGGATTTCTTCGTTTTGTTTCCTTTCGTCTAAACTTCATTCTTGTCGTCATAGAAGCTTATTAAAATCCTGCAACAGGTCCGTAAAATGTGACTGGCTCCTCTGAACTCAAAACTTGTTTTTGAGTATCCATTAGGATTGTGTGTTTGTAAAACGTGTGGTCTCCAGAACGAACACGCCTCGTGGTTTATGCAATGTCCTTTATCACGCCATTTTATTGGATCATTGAGAAGATGCCATCTATTTCCATGTCTGTATGCTTTCTTCACGTTTGAGAAATACAGTCGAGCCTGCATTAGCAGCCATCTCTATAGAGCAGTCATCTGTGTATAAAGGACACTCTTCATAACCTCAAAATGACACTTAATATAGAAATCAACCTTGACAGAAGGGCTACCTGTCTATAAAGGTCATTTTTCTCAGATCCCAGAGGTGACCGTTATAGACAGGTTTCACTGTACTATAATTATAATTTCTTTGAGATGAGAATGATATGAATTAATATGTAGTGGTGCCCTTTACTGTAGTAGCCTGCATGCGCGATGATTTCTTAACTTGCGAATTGCTAGCACGCGGTTGTGTTCTAGGCTGGCGTGTGTTTTTACCTTGGCCTATTGGTGAATATGTCGACATAACAGAAAACATATTGTACCTCAGTGACACTTCTAAAGTTGCCTTCTTGCGGGAGTTCCACCAAAGCGCTCTTTGCATCTTTCCAGCGATTGAATAAAACGCGAACAATTTCATCTGAGGATACCTTATCTGGTCCAAGACCCTCGTGATTCAATTCTGTCATGATTTCTTTCAACTCGGACGCATGCTGGAAAGAGAAGGATGCTGGTAGTAGCAGCGAATACAAGGAAACACCCCAAAGCATAGTACTATAGCATAAAGCATCCAATTTTTCGTAACCTCCTTCGCGTGTCAGTCAGCCTCCTATACTAATATCTATTTTATCAGAAATAACTTTATTTCGATTGAACATCCGGGAAATTAATCTACAATAAATAAATGGAAATTGATACTTCAAAAAAATGATAAAACTTGTCACTCTAGAATGATCTACAAATTACTCGATAAGATTATCTGAATGTGATCCTGATATCTATTGTTTTCACTTCCGTTTATCGCATATAAATATCATTGCCCGTTTGTATCTAGCCAGATAGGTTAATATTAAACATCTTATTATCAGGACACGCATCGCTATTCCTTAATTAGATACACCTCAGGAAATACGTTACACTTTGGGATTTTAGACGATACCTTGCGATCCTCAGACCTCATTGCCGACCATCGACCGCCATGATAGTGGACGCTCGTCGGCGAAGATGGACTCCCTGACTGCCCGTCCGCCGTCCTTAACGCATCTTTCAAACATTGCACTTCCTTTTCTAAAGACTCTTTGTCAGTTAACGCAGTGACCTGTAACAATTTGCAATAATATGTTAAACTGTGGCGTATGATATTGCTTTCGTTACGGAGCAGTGACATCGATTGCCAAAAATACCTTCAGCTGCCTCATTTCTTCCATGTACCTCCTTTGCATGTCCTCGAGTTCACTCGCTTTCGACTGTCGCAACTTCTGTAGCTTTCCTTCGCATTCTGAGAACTTGACTGACAGCTTGGCAAACTGGTGAATAAATTATATGGAGCATTAAACAGCAGAATAAATTTGCATAATTTTAATAAATTTGCACAATTTCAATAAGTTTGCATAATTTTAATAATTAAGCTATTCTTACAATCTCAGTTTAGAAATTCTACAGATTTTCTTTTACCTTAGTGCTACTTTCTGATGTCTCCGTTCTTCTTCGTTCGTCTAATTCCTCTTCCAGTTCCGACTTCTCTTTCGTCAGTTTGATCATGTTCTGAACTGCTGACAGTTTTTCTTTTCTTTCTTTTAATCGATCTTGCTCACTTTCTTCCAAGATTTTTCTGACGTGGTCGAGTTCTTGTTTGATATGACGAGCAGATCTGGAAGTAGGGTGGGAATCGTCTTCTAAATTACCGTTAGAACTCCTTGCTTTATCCAAGGCTGCTTTCGTTTCATGGAGTTGCTTGTCAAGCATCTTAACCTGCATAAGAAGAAAGAAATCTATGATGTCGAGAGACAGGAACTCAGCTCATAAAAAAGCTACTATAATAGTATAGGGCTCCTTATGCCCTAATAATACGCTCGTGGCAGGACCCTCGTGAGCGACGGCGGTGAGCTCCACATCAAGCTCTCGTAGGAATTCATTGTCGCAAGTGACTGGCAGAGCATCATCATCATCAAGAGGTGAAGGATGGGCACAAGAGAAGGTTGTGTGGAGGCAGTAGCCGACAGTGGCAAAGACACAATGTGCTGTTCGAGATTAGCAAATATGGCTGTGAGCTGTTGGTAATGGCCTTCCCAGTTGGCATCAAAAGACGCTAACGTGTCGACCGATAGCGACTCAGACGACACAACCGCAGAAACATAGAAGGGGGAGATGCCAAAAGAACCAACATGGGAGACATGGACATCACGTAAGAAGCATAACAGTGGGTCAACGCAGGGACAATTGTACAAAACGTAATCACAGGGGTACATTGGTACAAGATAACTCAATCACAGTGAATTTCAAGAAAACAAACAAGGTGCAGTTATTGGCTCAGTCAAACAACGGCGAAAGTCGTAGAAACAAAATCGGTAAACCAGCAAATGACGAAGGAGAGAATCAATTAGCAAATGCGCAGAAAGCGCAAATAAAGCTATTCTATTGAAAGCCTAAAAAAATGCAACAGAACGACAAATATTACAGCAACACTTACACAAGCTGCGTCAAGGGAAACTCTCTTCGAAGTTAGAACACATCCACCCCCGGTAAGAACTATCGCCAAACTAACACAATCCGAGAGACATCGAGCATCTCCCGTTATAGCTCCGAATAGACTAGAGGTTACTAATAATCCAGCTTCATATAGGTCTGGGTACTAGGACGGGGTACTGGTTACCAGATCTCAACAATACTTCAGTAACAAATTGATTTCTCTTTTACAACCCGTCGGTTGTTAAGGACCTCTGTATTACAATAACCGCTTGCTTGCGAAAGCACCCACTCTATAATATTGAGGTTATCCCAGGCATCTTAGTCTTACCTCGTTTTGAGATCTATTCAAATCACGCTTGAGACTGAGTCTCTCCTCTTCCAATTGTTCTTCTTTGCTTAACAGGTAGTTTTCGTGCCTCTTTTCCATGTCAGCTACACTAGCGAGGTTGGTTCTTTCGTTTTGCACTATGGCGTTCTTGCCTGCTTGGATCTTTTCCTCTAAGTCTTCAATGATGGCTAATTAACGGAAATGCAAGATAATTAAGATAATTAAACTACTATGCCGAGATAACGTTAATATCATATTCCTGTCGAAAGTACTAAGAATTTTTCTATGGTCGGGTGACAGTACAATATAATCCACCCTAGTCCACATTGAAGTTGCCAACAAGAACTGGCAGTTGTTATTTTTTAATATTCTCCAGGACAATTTATACGCAAACAGTTTCTTATAGTACCAATGTTTAAAACATTCAAGGTATCACCAATCCTATTCGTCAACGTTAATCTGTTTAGTGAAACCTGTCTACAATTGACACCTGTGAGACGTGAGGAAAATGACCTTATAGACAGGATGCCTTTTTTTTCAGGTTAATTTCTATAGAAAGTGTCACTTTGGGGTTACGAAGAGTGGCCTTTATACACAGGTGGGTGCTCTATAGAAGTGGCCACTCATACAGGTTTGACTGTATGGTCAAGTATTAGTGCAGCGAAAGGAGCGGTTTTATTAAAGTACGGCGTCGCATCGCAACATCAACGACAACTATTGTGATCTTTGTGAGATGACGAGAGAAGGAATGTCACTGTCATGCATTTTGAATTTTGACGATGAGGCCAAGAGATACATATTAAGATGATTTTTCGTAAATATGCGCGACAAACGACAGCATACCCTCATAACGTTTCAATTTCTCCTGAAGAGGTGCAATTTCTGCCTGATATGAGTGGCTTTTCACTGATGTCTCTTCGAGCTGTTTTCTTAGCAATTCCTGTCAACAAAATGTTCCAAAACATATAAAAGTGAGAAATGGTTTCAACATCATATGCACTACAGCATGACATGATGAATTTGTGACGAAGGGATTGCC
Organism: Calvadosia cruxmelitensis; assembly: GCA_900245855.1. NCBI lineage: Eukaryota > Metazoa > Cnidaria > Staurozoa > Stauromedusae > Kishinouyeidae > Calvadosia > Calvadosia cruxmelitensis. Next base: position 32,739 of record OFHS01000611.1, read on the forward strand.
TTATGAGGTGCAATTCAGTAGATGGAATGGAGCCTTAAAGGGCAGCTACTAGCTCTAGTAGATTCCTTTAATCGGATTGCGCTGTCGTTAAGGGGAGGGTACACCTGAATATGGCGAAAGCAGACACTCGCCATTGAAAATCAATATCAAATCTATTTCTCGATTACTAATCAATACAAACATATCATTGTAAAGCTTATGCAACGAGGAATACAAACATAGTATTTATGGACTCCAATTCGTATCATGGAGTGAGTAAAAGGCCACGAGCTATTAACACCCAGTTTTCATCCGACAGCCATTCAAGAAAGTACTGTACAAAGTCTTTCATGTTTTCCTCCCACCAAATCTGATTGATGCTAATGTCTTATCAAGTAATGATCTTTGGGATAAGCGATGGAATTTGAAACTATAATCAGATTACGTTAGTATGATAATCGGATTGTATTGCATTTTTTATATATTCGCACATCTTTCAGAAACCATCAAAATCCTTTGCATCTCTACGGACTCATAACTTGGAATGGTTATAGCATTCCGTCCCAGTACTTACAAACTTTTGGTGTATTACTCAGCGAGTCTAAAATTGGTTCATTTGCATAATTACTACTGCAGCAGCGTTGTATGAAACTTATATTAAAAAGAGCAGAGCACCTTCCAGAAACCAAATCTTTACAACACGATAATGTACAGTTCCAATTAGTTATAATAATAAAACGAAATTGTGTCATATAAGAGGTTGGTCATGCGCCATAGGTTGTGAGTTGACAATTAATACGTCAACGATATACTTCTGAATTTCAACGCAGATGATTACTTATATGAGTAATAAATCTCCAATCTCATAACGATTACTCAACGAGGTGTCTCATTGATAGCGGTTAGAGTATCTACTTCCGATGCGACTGTGGCATGACTTACTACTTACCAATTCGTCTGAATTCTTCAGATGGTCTAGCCTCGATCTTTTCATCCTCTCTCTGACTGTCTTGATGGCTACATCCCATCCTCTGCCATGCCGATCAGTGTCTTCATCATTGCCACCTGCGTTGTACTCCCTCGGAGAGTCATCCACTGCCTTACCCCCTTCTTGGGGCGTCCTCGCGTACACCAGGGACATCCTCTTGCTTCGTTCGGCATCAGGCAACGTTGCATGTTCAAGTTTCCTCACTGCGTCGTCGATCAAAGACGACGGTGAAGGAGCTCCTCCTCTTTGACTGGTTCTTGATTTAACAGACAAGCCATCGTCACTTTGATTTGCAACTTCATCATCTTGACTTGAGAAGCCACTGGAACTTGCTGCTGATTCAAGAGCGACACGATTACTGGCAGGTTTCTGTTTGTATCGAGACAAGACGTCCTTTGCCAGCAATACAGTCTTCGATCGCCTCTCCTGTTCTGTATTCATATTGTTTACCAAGATGGCTCTGTTTGCTTGGATTTCAAAAGGACTCCTGACATTTCCAATCGACCGTTGGCTAACAGATTGTAGATTTCTGTTCACATCGACGCCATGAGAAGAATTTACAATATCGTCCTTGTAGTCAACGTCGGTGTACAGCACTCTCTGCCCGTTGCCAAGGGAAGATCTTTCGAGTTGAGCAAGACGAGGTGACAGCGCGGCCTTGTGCGACGAACCAGACATGACAGACAAGATTATCGCCAAGGATTTAGCTTCCTCTTTGTCTTTTGCTAGCAATGAAAATCGATACTTGAGATTACAGGACTTGACTTGCGCTTAGTGGTAAGGGGTTTGACCCCGCCTTTGTTAAAATTGCCCCTGGATTTCGCACCATCTGAAACACAACCATATGAGATAATATGCCAATGTAACCGATCAGTTTAACATCTAACGAAAATAGAGTTACTTGCGCGTGGAAATTGGTCTTATCAGCTCGCATATTCGTAACTGAAAGTGCACTCCCGAGCAGCTCAAACCCATCTGTGCGGCTCAACCCTATTACCCTCGCATTAATAACACGATTTAGTTGTTTTATTACAAAGAAAAATATACGGTTTGGTTTGAGAAGTTTCTAGAATGTATAATGAACAATGACAAGCAATAAACAAAACGTCTACCATCGCGAGGAAAATTTATTTAGCGGTGCTAAACCTTCAATTCCAAATTGTTACATTTATCTTAATTAGAAATTGACTAAACATAACACCTACTGTACAATAAATAATTTAAATTAATGGGCAAAATATAATCAAATATGATCATTATAAACATGCTCAGATGTAAGTGGAATGCTGCACAGCATTCATATAGCAATTACGAGGTTGACCTCGTTATAATGGTTTGCCATGGCAACGTTGAAACGAACAGCTGCACTGTGGTGACGAAGCCGTGATTATCGAAAGCAAGCAAATGGGACAAATTATATTTATCTGAAATAATCGACAAATATTTTCACCAAAATTGAAGCCAGATGTTATGCTATCGCGTAGTAGAACTTTGCTGATAGGTCTTATGTAACAGAATAGAATTGTATAAACAAAAGATTGTCTAGCCTTCTAGCCATTTCACAATTGAATTTCCGCTGATAGCATCTCCCTACAAGAAATTTGAAACAACCGCAATCAATGGAACAAGCTCCGAATCACGGTGCTATCTTGTTGGAACTTACAGCTGTATTTGCTCCAGTCAAGAGAGACGCTAGAATAAGCTCTACTTTTTATTCAGTAGTTCATATTTGACCTTGGACAAGAGCCGACCAATTTTATTTGCAGGTTATATTTGATTTGAGAATATACAGCAGGTGAATCAGTTATGTCAATAAATTCAGAGCGACGACAATGCCAAGAAATCAAGTGCTTCTTTCGCTCAAGAGAAAACGAAAACAACATATCTTGTTAATTCAAATGACTGTTTACTTGTTTGTAAATTTTAGCCGCTTTTAGACAAAACGACAGCGCTGAAAGAAATATTCAATCAAACAGATTAAATAGCTAGGAAATGCCACGAACTGTTGCGAGCGACGGCTCTCATAGCTGCGTCGACAAACCTAAGATATTATCCGTCCGGCAATTAACTCCGTGTATTAAACTACTGATACACGAATCAGAATTTAGAACTACCAGCTAGTTTTACCTTCATCCTTTCTCCTGCTGTTTGTAGTTCCATCGATGTAAACAAATCCGTGGATAGTTTGAAGCTTAGATCATGTAAACAAGAATCAATCTACATCTTAACAGTAACCAGTACTTCAGTAACGAACATAAAAGTTACTAGAAAATATAGGAGCTTCTAGCAATCCGTGAAATATTCCACAAAAATCAACTAGATCAATCTCCACTGGTTTTACAACAACACACAACACTTGCTCCTTGCCAAGCGCAGACAGGACGCCCGTTTGAAAACAACAACGATGAAAAGACAATGCGATTGTTTTATTCAAAAAGCAATTTACATGATAATTGTTTCTTTGCAGAAACATCTGCACTTCAACATCCGTAAGATGCATTGATGTGAGATAAAGCATGGATAAAGTAACTGCGGTAGAACTAGGCATAAAGTGCAGCCACAATCTTGAGGAATATTGTGTTGAATAAGCTGCACATTGGCTTGTTTTGTATGCGAATATTATTGTGAAATAATCTTTCTTTTATCTATTGAATTAAGAGACACACATCGCGAATGGTATTTCGACAGCTGTTGTGAGTTGCGGTCCTTTTCGATATTTAACTATGCCTGCAAAGATCGGTAATGTGGTTTGCAATCTGCTCTGATACTTCACTTGATAAAGAAAAATACTCAAGTTAATTACATCGGTGTTTCAGTGGATAGCTTATAACTAGGTTTGCGGCATTTTTATTCAACAATGGAGAGAAAATAACTTATTCTCATTATTTTAGTTAACTGCAAGAAAGCAAGTGAATCTGATTTATTTGCAAAGTAATATTTTGCATACTGTATGTGGATGACCATTTATAATATGAGAAATCCAATGTTTCACCTCCGTTACCGAATAGTGCTCTCCTTAATGGTGTCTCCTCGAGGCCCACAGGATGATATTGCGAGGCCCTTGCTGATTCTCTGGTGACTGCCATTGTTTCCTCTGCTGAGGTGATATTAGCCACTGAAGCTAGCACCTATCTATTCATAAAGCAGCCCAGAGGAGTAATCCCAAAAATTTTGGGCCAAAATGAAGACTTGACATGATCAAAATGACGATATCTAACCTTGGAAATGGAGACACTACTCCTACTGCATACAGTACTACGGGCGGATTTTGGTGCAGGGCGACAACGACTGTCGAGCTGTAGACAACACCAAGTGGGAACCATACTCGTCATCCTACCTCATCCTGACAGAGTCCAAGTCATCATCATCACAATGAAACCTGTCGATAACGGCCAACACAAGGAATAAATTTGGAGTGGTCTAAATGGACAGGTTTTGTTGGCTGTCTCACTTCGATTCATTTGCAGCCTCTTGTTGGATTGAAACGGCAAAGCAATCAACATGGCGGCGCGGCTGCTCGTAGCAGGATTGCAGAGGCAATGTTCCGCGGGAAAGTACGCAACCATTACTGGCTTGAGGGGCTTATCACAAACCCCACAGAAAATGGCGATGATTGGAAGAGATCCTAAAAAAGATTCCGAGTTGATTCCAGCTGAGGAAAAGGTAACACAAGAGACTTTAGAGTGTATCACCTTGACGAGTTCCGAATTTTCCAGTGTCCACCGTCCACGCAGACAAGTTAGACAACCCTTTGCTTGGCTCGCTATAGACTCGGACTCCTAACGTAACGTTTTACGTTGCTAACTTGCTGCTACGAAACGTCAAAACTACAGCTCATTACTTGTATCCTTGGATAATCCTTCGAGTTGGTTGAAAGATTTAGCTAGGTTCTGTGGCGAGTTGGGACATCTATAGTTCTCGCTGCTCTATTTGATTCGATCTTTTCAAACGCTCACTGTTATAGCCTCGATTGACATAATGACATCTTTGCAAAGAAATTAAAATGGCCGGAAATATAATATTTGAGCTAAGTGAAATGGCTGCAGTCCTGCAGATGTCCTAACTCTTGTAAAAAAAAGACTCTGGAATAAATGGCAGTCATAAGTGTGTCAATTTCATGAAGTTTAAAGATCTTGAAACTGTCGACAAATGTATGACCTCTACTTCGAAACCAGTCAAGGATTCCAATCTTTGTATTTTGCACATCAGAGAAAAATTTCAGGAAATATTGTGCGCGTTTACCTCTTGCTGATGTGACTAAAATGCACGGTCCGGCAGTGGTTATAAGCGTGAATAACAGAGTTACAGTAACGATTGCGCGGACAGAGTGTGTTTTTCTGATGAAAATGTCTGCAGCTGAGCTTAATTCTCAGAATCTGCGCGGCTGCGGATTCAATAGGCCAGATTTGTGCGGCGGAGATCACCTCTACGCATTACATTTGAGCGCAGTGCATAATTCCAATCAGGATTCGAAAGGGTGAAATTGGACAAATCAGTATGAAAACACATTTCAAACAATTGGGCTCCTGTTTTCCTGTACTGAGAAAGCACATTTGTTGTGAGATCACTTTTCAAATTGATCACTTTGTTTGTTGCTGATTTGATTTCTATTTGTTTTATTTTGTTGTTATTGATCGAGGCTAGGTCATGATAATGAGATTAAGGCGTGTCTTAGTCACCACGTGTATACCGCTAGACGGCCTGTGATTTATATGTTACGAGTTGGCGGAGGAGCCGCACAGATTTAAAAACCAGTTGTTTGTAATCGAA
>OFHS01000612.1:9079-20059 GCA_900245855.1 Calvadosia cruxmelitensis
CCCCTTGGCTACGCCACTGAGTCCTGTCTATTATCGCAAAAAGTAAACCACAAGCGGCATACTCAGCATTTGCGAGTGGCTTACGTAACAAGCTTACGTAGCATATTCGAACCATTCCTGAGCTCGAGCAACATATTTCTTCTCTCAATGAATTGATAGATAATCATACAGTGTTCTGACCATCCGTAACAGAGGGCTACATATGCTCTATGCAAGAACTGCAGCTACTGTCACTCCCTGTCAAGATGGGAGGATCAGCAATCTCAATCTTCTCAGCGTTTTCTGATGAAGAATACAACCACTCTAGAAAAATCACTACGCAACTGATTCAAAACATAAAATCGAGAAAAAAATACGAGATAGATGGAGCTCAAATGCAAAAGACAAAAAAACGAGCATAAAGTCAAGGCATGATCGCAGACAAAACCGACTTGAGATTCTTCGCCGAAGCATGAATAACGAGGAGAGGAGAGCTAACGCTGTGTCATGTATAAAAGGTGCTTCTAGTTGGCTCAGTCACAATGCTGCCATTGCAATCAGAAACCTTAAACCGGAGTTCTCCGACGCTGATGCTCCGTCAACTGTCCTTTCGGGAAAATGCACACGATGGATCATGCTCTGTCGTGCCTAAAAGGTGGTTTTATGGTTCAGCGCCATGGTGACCTCTGGGACACCATCGAAAAGATGCTTGATGAAACATGCCGTGATTTCAGCATTGAGCCACATCTTGCACCGTTGACCGGAGAGCGCCTTCTTGCCACTGTAAATGAGGGGACGAGGCACGATTGGACATTAGCGCCCGGGGATTTTCGTAGAGAGGTCAAGCAGCATTTTTTATGCACGATTAATTACTGCTCGCTTGTGTTTGTTGGTTTATTTGTAGGACTATTTGTTGCAAAATGACAATATATATTCTTCTGATACTAGACAGCTGTGTTTAATGTATTCTGTACTTGAGAATAGCAGAGAGCATGGAGATAAGATTGTAGCAGGCTCCAGCAAGCAAATAACATGAAAAGACAAAATAACGACAAGAGATCAGCCAAATGCCCAGGATGAAGTAGATAAAATGAGATACTGGTAATACGTCAGGACTCCTAGAAGTGTCACTATAACAAAACAAAGGTGCAGTAAACCAGCAGAGTAGCTTTATCACGTGTGGTATCGGCAGCATGTTCATGTCACGATGAGTGAGAGGCGGTGTTTCAAAACATAGCAGCACTGTCCCATTTAGCAAAACATAAGATCTATCACTTTATAACTATTCGTCTTCGCTCGGTCTACTCCGTTTTGCAGCTGGTTCGTCCTCTGTGACGTCTTCAGCACTCTCCTGCACATCGCATTGGGGCACCTCCTCTGTTGCCACCTCTTCTGATATTTCCTGCGGAGCCTGCTCTGTTTGGTGGTCCGCACTCTCTTCTTCCTTTTGCCCATCGCCCTCCTGCTGCTCTTGTTCAACTTTGGTGGTTTCTACCTCTTCAGACATTTTAGCGTCAGTTGCATCGCCTACACGGGACAATAAAAAGATCAAAACAACTTCAAAACAAGGAAACACACATGCGAAACAGTAACAGTACTGGTATACTGATCACAATAAAACAACTAAATGAAGAATTAACAGTTAGGCTTCATGCAATCAAATGAGCTGATAGCTGTGTTGTAAGCCAAGACCAAGTGTGGACACGAAAGGACTGTGAATCGACAAGCATCAATGTAATGCAAATTGCAAAGGAATGTGTTGGCAAACAACAAGAACTCTAAGGATTTTGCACAGCACAATAGCGATAATGTATCTTTTTAATTCTTTTGTTCATAAAACATTATGGGGCATAATCAACCTGCCGTAGCACATTACGACTAAGTCTTGCTTTAGTACTTTTCCCTCCTCATCATCTGTTAGCGAGCACAACATGACGGTTGTCGAATGGTTTAAAAATGCTACCAAGCAGACCTCCCGTAGCCAAAACCACATTTAAATGTTACCATTAGCTCCACAATAACAGAATCTTGTCTATGCCATTGTACTAATGTAGTTTCACCTTGTTTGTTGTCATCTGCTGCAACATCATCTTTCTCAGCTGGGTTGTCATCTGTCTTCTCACCTTCCGGTTTAGGATTACACTTTTGGAATGCAAATGCCAAGTACAGCCCTAACAAAAGAGATACAACATCAACACAATCTTAGAAATCCATCAACATACGACAGAATGCTATTTGTCAACAAGTAGAGAAGTATTATTCAGGAAATCAGAAGGCACATAAACATGACCTACTTACCAGTGGCCTCCCATTCGTCTTTGGACAGAGTACCCTGTCGTGAGAAATAACAATCATCGCTCACAATGCTTCATTCATCATATCACTAGGCCATACGAAGTAATACCATAACGAGCGCGAATGTGATGCAAACAGAAGCACACACATTTGAAACCATGGATATGATGAAAATGTATTATTTAAATAGCACAGAGACTTCTTCCTGCTCTGTGGTCACATGATGTTACCAATAACAGTGCTTGGTCCAGGGAATTCAAACCCATTACATATTGAGCGAATGCTCAAGACAACTACATTATGTCTTAGACAGGAAGCCACATAACAATGATAATCAACTTATTCTATTGTCAAACTCTTGTGGAAGTAGAAGCATGCTAAATTGTGCCTTTGATGGAGGACAGTGCTACTCCAGGTAAAAAGAGAAATAACTAATTCTCCAGTCTATACTGTATTATAGTCTATACTGTATTATAGTCTATACTGTATTGCATCAACCACTTACTAATGTCTTGTATTTGGGATCTGTTGTGGATGGTGGGTTGCTATGGAGTTCCTTGGCACCCTCGTATGCACCTTCTTTTTGACTAGTCAGTGATTTGCCGTCCCGAGCTGGAAGGCACTACGAAAAGATTGCAACAAATGCACATCAGACCAAGATATACCAATGCTCTTGCAGCAACACAAATTGTTGAAACGTAAGCAAAATAGTTCTTCAAAAAACACCTCAACGGTGGCACAGAACACTGCTGTAGGATGCCTCCTTGACATGTTTTAAAACCTCAGAGGAACTCTTTCAGGCTGTGCACTGTGGTACTTTGATGAGTTAGCAGGTCAACGAAATGTTACATTAAAACAATAAGTTCAGGATTTCCCTTGCTGGTGTAGCTTTTCTTGAGAGCAACTCACACGCCAAAATTGCTCCTCTGAAGTACACACATGTGTTTTAGCCCATACTTTCTCATTTCAGCATTGAAATGCACATGTTACGATTTATCCAAGTTTGTGATTGCTGCACAATAGACATAAGCCACCTTTCCAGTGCCAGGAGGTCCTGCTTTGTGATGTTGTGAATTGATTGATGCTGTGATCTGATTCTCATATTCATTAAATTAAACCTAATTCAACATTTACGATTGTTGGGGAGAAACTGGTAACAGTCAGTAGTAAAAATATAAGTTGCTATCTTGAGAATTCTGCAGAAAACTACAACTAAAACAATACTAATATTACAAATGGATTCTATTTCAGTACTTCCATTTGGTAGCTTTTCATCAGTAAAATAAATAACAATGGAGTAGATTACCTAAAATATGTTAAAAATCATTAAACTATCGTAGTTGCTTATGAATTGATCAAGAGTGAAGTATAAATTAGGTTCAGCAATAGTATTATATACAGACGGGACTATTCTAAAAATAAATGATTTCTTAACAACTTGAAAACGTGCTTTCTGACTTTCTTGCAGAACTCCTAACAAAAAACAACAACTCAGTCAATGAATGTCTAAATAGCAAATTGTAAATGCAATATGGTTTAAGAAGCCATGCTGGCCTTGCTATTTGTCTAAACTCCGTCCCTAGCTGCATATGGGAATTGAACCGTAATAATGCTCAAATTACAATGTTAGGTGTGGCTTATACCTCTAACGCTTGCATCCTGTAAAGCAAGCCAGAAAAATCTTCATGCTTCTCTTGAAACAGCTCGTGGAAGTTCTTCTTGTACACCAGCTTCATGTTGTATTTTTCAGCCAATCTAAATGGTCATCAAGCAATGATATTACTCACAAATGTGCTGATCAAATGCAATATGAACCATCTGGTAAGACAGAATGGGTGACCTATATACAAATAAAATACAATGGACGCCTATCATTGGGAGCTGATGCGTTTGCCCTTGGCATCAACTACCCAACCGTTGTCAGTTCTAAGATGCTGTATCAGCGAGCGCATATTTCACGGTCATCAAAGACCTTACAAAACGATGGATGCAAACAACAAGTCCACTGGATGCTACCAACAGAGTGGAGCTCTGCTCCAGATCTACCACAATCAGCTCGAGACTGACCTCGCTGAAATAGGTTTGACAATGACAGAATCAAAACGTGCCGCCACAAACTGTGACCTTTGACCTTCCCTTATAAACTTTTGCTTACGGAGTCAGGATAGACATTCACATGTACGTAATTTAGCCATTGTTTATCTGCTTCTTGCAAAAGTTACTGTGATTGTTTTAAATGATTGTCTATCTATCATTGCATATTCTTGAATGCAAGGGCTTTGGGGGAGACAAGCTATTGAGTCTAGTGATTCACCCTCTTCACATAAATCAACTGATTGATGCACAGGGAGGTCTACACGATAGCCAAATCAAGCACTTACTTCTCCAAAGTAGGAAAGTGGACCATGAATTCAGGACAATCGACTACATCATCAAGCTTGAAATTATATTTAGCACCAAACAGAGAAAATTCTTCTTTATTTTCAAATGAGATGGAATAGATGTCATTGCCAAAGCTGTCTTCCTCTGTTGCCCGAATTCGTTGCCTAAAAGTGGAAAGCAAGTTGATAATAAGTGCGGTATAAAAACCAAAACAGACAAATATTGTTATGCCAAAAAAACAAATGAAACAACCCAGCAAACAAAGCATCAATCATTCATTTCATATGCCGTAAGCCAACTTACACCAGCTTATAGGCGTCAGGAGTAGTTCCGATAAAGTAGCCGCCATCTTTGAGGTTCTCGCAAGCATTCTGCAACATCATGTCCGCCTGCTCCATGGATTCAAACGAGTAATGGTACGCAAATTGACAACTTGTCATGTCCAGTTGGATGTCAGCGTTCTCATAGGATTCACGTAAGCGTTTCTACAACAAAAAGAACCACAGAAATGTTACACAATGATGTAATATCCACTTAAAAGGTTCCACCACATCAACTATAATAATAATCAATAATGTAGACCTGCATCTGTTTACATTTAAAAAGCAATATCTAAATTTCTACATGGAACTTTGGCATACAGAGGGAGCAGGGTTGTGACAGTTACCTTTTAAAAGTAACTAGTTACAGTTACAGTTACATTGTATGGAAAATAACTAGTCATTTGTAAAAGCTACTCATCCTCAACCTTTCCCACACCAGAAGTCCAAATCTGGCCTTCTCTGAGCCGTGTTTTGTTTTCCCGCCATTATTTCCGTCTGTGACGTCGTACAGCAATGATTTTGAGCTCATTTGAATCACAATAGATTCAGCTTCAAAAATAACTGAGGCACGTCATTGGTCCCGGTTGAAAGTAAAGAGCAAATCGTGTTTGAAGTTTACTGCGTATTTTGATCCTCTTTGCCTCGCTGCCGCTTCTGACAAACAGCGGAGTCGACGCTCCATGCAGCAAGGTCACACTATAAAGATTGTGGTCGAAAACCAACATAATCTTTCTGTAAACTCTTGTGGAAGACATGGATATTTCATTCAGTTGTCTAGTCTTGCTTTTGGCTGAACAATCATTGAGAAACGTGAGAATTTTGCTTCCTCGCGCCTGCAGATAATGGTGTTCCCCCAGTTCTGTCCGCTGCATGGCCCGTGGAGAAATGCTTTGATTTATCGAATCTGAATGATTGGAAGGGAAGAATCGACGAAGAAAGGCCAGGAGCGATTGATATACAGAAAATCTCGAGTTGTACCTCGTGTTCTAAGCCCTGCGTTTTGACTTACGCTGCAACTCAGACTCGGCAACAGAGCGACAGTCGGCCTACGACGTTGCAACGTTGCCGTTCAAGAATAAAGGAGAAGGCGTATTTATCAGACTTGTGAACAACTTCGCTTGTTCAGCAACATTTAATGCATGTTCTCTACGCCTTGAAAGCATATTCTTCTGCGAGTCATTGCTTCTATTTCTACACAAGAAACGAAGCGAGAATTTCAAACAAAGATGGCCAACCTCAATTTTCGAATCTGTTGTCAAGCAACTTGACGTGTTGCAGCGGTTTGCATTCTAATTTCAACATACAAACGGTGAAAAAAGTTATCTTGTTCTCTTTATATTCATCTGCAGAGCGTGAGGTATTGCTATTTGTTTCAAATTCAATCATGTTTCAAGCGCTTCCCCGTTCCTGTTTCGAGAATTTATTTGAGTTGTAATGCAATACGAAAACGGTCGAACCTCACAATTTAGCGTTCGTTGACTCCTCTGTTGTGTTGTCTGTAACATTTACAAATCTTCCTCAACGAGTGTACTATTTGTGTGAATATTTATTTATTTCCTTGAATTGTGCGGCACTTCTGAAGCGAAAATATATTCAGCTGAAGACAATGGTAAATGCTACTTCTGTCTGTTGCGCGTGACTCTGTGGGAGATTTGTGACGCTTTGCGACAAGATCTACAGCTGTGATTTTCAACAGCGTTTAGTGAGACATCTGTTTATCTCAGCGACTTCAGACTTTTCCGATCAGACAGGTCAGAGCTAGTGCCTCAAAATCACCGTTGAATGAGAGTCGTGCAAATCTTGCGGCTTGTCCAAAACACCTCTGGCGAGCGGGCGGAGAACTCTCATATTTCATAGCTTGGGAAAGGTTAAAGGTAACTTTCCAAAGTTACTAGTTACTTGTCCACAAAAAGTAATTAGTTACAGTTACTTTCAAAGTTACTTTCTTCAAAATTAAAGGTCCAACAAAATGTTGCAAGGGTCAATTTATGTTGGTTGATAGGGCTGGAAATTGAGTCCCGGGAAACCGCAACTCGAAATAATATTGGGAACCGGGAATCAATTTCGGGAATTTCATCCCATTTTTGGAAGAAAATCTTGAAAATGATCAATGATCCACTGGCTGACTTGACATTACGGGAGAGCGGGTAATTTGGGACACTTTTCAGTTTTTCCGTCATAACTTCGTCTAGCGTTTGTCAAAATTAATAAAACTGATATCATAGGAAAGGTCATTGCTTCAATTCAAAAGGACAAACAGTTCATAGATATTCCACGAACTATCTAAAAGTATCAAGCGAAAATGTATTGCCTTCTCGTTGGGGGTAAGTTGGGACAAGACGGTTCAAGTTGGGACAGCAAGAATTCGATGTCAAGTTCAGCTCTGAATTCAGTTAAAAGTATGCAGGTAAACCAGCAAGTATTAGTCAGAATGTTGGTGTGGTTTTCAGTTTGAAATCTTTATTAAACCCTAAATATGACCAGTTTATGACAGACCGTCCTGACTCGGCGATGCCGCAAGCGACACATCAGTGAGCCTGCAAAACTGACCTTGTTCGCAAGTAAGGAAATTCATTCGTAAAAACAAAGCCGGCTTTCTGTTAAACGTAAGTTGGAGCTTTACAATCATATCAATCACGAAGAGCAGGGTGCACTATTTGCTAAGATACAGTGACCAAAACTTTCGACAATAACATTGAAAACGATCGCCTTCCCCTTCCATCGCACGGACATTTCACAGCGATCTGCCAATTAGACACAGAGGTGTTGTGCGGAGCTTCAGTGTGCTAGGTGACAACACATTGTTTCACACGCGACTGTCAATTGCACGCTACACCTGTCAGTGCTCGCTGTGAGCATTGAAGATATATCTGGTGCTGTGTAAAAGAAAGTTTAGTTCTAGTTGTTTGAGACGAGAAGCAGAGACACCGGTTGGTAGAGTTCGATAACGCTGTAGTTTTCTGCTTTAAACACTTGAATCGCATCTCGCAAATTCAACAGAACGAGATTGTTAGCAAGGCCAACTAGTGTCCAAAGCCTGAATTCAAAATCTTTTCTCGAAGCATAGTAGCTGGAATCCAAATCTTGCTGATAATACGACAACAACTCTAAAGCAAGACGCGACGAACGAAACAGTGCGGAACGGCAAATAATTATGCAAAGTGACTCGAATCACACGGCTTCTAGGAAGAATCTATTGTTCCAAGACAAAAGAATTCTGACACCGAACGTGCGCCATGACAACCAACTCGACACGCGAGCGGCCAGAGCAGAGCTTGCCTGGGCTTTCACTTTGCTGTTCCGTGTTTCTTCGGTGAGCAAAAGGACCGTGGGAAACAAAATTGCTATAACCGAGAACTCCAGCAGCGCGAATAGTTATTCTGGTATGCCCAAACTTGTTGTAGAAGAGCCGCCGTCTGACAGGATGCATGATCCGACAATGTGTCAAGTGGCTGTCGATAATGCCGCTCGCATGTTTTTGCTGTCCCAAATTACCCCGCTAAAGCCAAACGAAAAAATTCGGATATAGCCTCGGCAACGTTACAAATAGAACAATAGTTTCTCAACAAGAGGCTAGAGCAAGAGATGGGCTTCAAAACGATGTGTGACTCGGCAAAAAACACAACGCAGGCGCCACACGATTCAATGTCAAGTCAGGTGCAAAAGTACACGCTTTTCAGAAATGTATATAAACGATCATAGTTCTGCCTAAAAGTATCGAATCGCAATAAAATTTTGGCAAGTTACTCTTGAAGTTGTTCAACATAACATACTGGAAATTGAGTTTCATCGAAGGTGAAGAACGTTGCTGTCCCAAGTTACCCGCGTCCCAAGTTACCCCGCTTTCCCCTACAATTTATCTAATCGAATTTTCTGCAGTTTTCCCATCATCGACAGAATATTGACAATATTATTCTTCGTGAAGCTCGATCGCTGTTTGGATATGCGTGCGAACGAAACCGAGCTTACACTGGCAGGGTTCTATAACCAACAACAAGGACATGCTGACTTCAGAAGGAAGTTTAGTTTCATGTGTAAATGCACTGAATGAAAGTTTTCTAGCAAGTAAAATGACAAGAAGCGGCTATTGCAAGCTTGCTTCCTTAAGACGTTTCGGGTGAAATCCAAGCATTGATATCAGGGTAGAGTACAACATAGAGCTAAAAACGGTGCAAACAAATACGGGACTCGAACGAGTCCCAGATTTTCATTTTTGGAAAGCCGGTCGATCAATTTTCCGGAAATTTTCAGCTCTATTGGTTGATGCTCAAAATGAAAACCTAGACATACTTTTTGTTCCCTATAATATTTGGATTCAGAAATTATCAACAAAATTAAATTGAGAAAAATGTAATGGTTTACAGTTACAAGTTATTTTTTGCACAACGTAACTAGTTACTTGTAAAGTTACTACTACTTTTGTAACTAGTTACGTCACATCGCTCAAAGGGAGTAGATTGAATATTCAAAAACAACACTGCCATTCCTTGTCGATGTTACATGCAGTTGATTATGAGAGGAAGGTAACTATCAAAGTAAAAAAATTGGTCAGAATAGTCATAAAATTATCAGAAGTGCAGAGCAGTAGATTGAATTAAACCAAGTCACCAACATACCTTGGTGCAATCAGCGTGGATAAACTCTGTGGTTATTGTACTTTCTCGGTGGCGACGGCTGTCATCTCCTCGTTTGAGTGATTGGTATCTTTCCTTACACTGCTCTAGTGACGTTTCTGCAATATCTGTTGACGTAAAAGTGAAAGTGTAAAGAAAAAAGGAAATGGTTTAACTTACCATCTACTCAAACTGGAAATAACGAGAAAGACCTATACAATACAACAAACATGGGTACGAAAAATTTGAAAATGTTGACCTGCGCTAACCTCAGACTAAACAGAAAATGGGTTGGAAGCAGGAACGTAAAAACAGCATAAGAGACATCTAAGGTGCTTTATTCAACATCATTATTTTCATTAGCATTGTGGTAGCATTTAATACACGCCAGACAATGTTTGTAAATTGAAGGCCTTATTGTGAACTCTCGTTTGGGCTAGTTGGGAAATGCTAACTCCACAACATAGATAACATCAGATCGTTGTTTAACAGTAACAGCATCTATCATCGAGTCAGTAATCACCTCAACATGAAGAACTTCTGATGGTGATGAAAATCTAGTCTACAAAAAGTAGCAATCACGATATTTTGAGTAAACTTTCCTGTCTTTTAGATGGACCCTGTCTAAACATGAGAATAAATCCTGGCAAATGCCCCGAGTCCAGAGTAGAACACTGTTCTTAACGCACCTGCACATATCACATGATTGACAGCTCCCTTGTGCCACTTCAAGTAGTCGCCACCTTTGCCGCATCCCAAATCAAGAACGTTAAGATCATCTTTATGCTTCCTATTTCTACAAATGACAACAACAACAACAACAATCAATACTGGCCAATTTCAGTGAGTTACAGTAAGGGAATACGTTGCAATTGGGGTTATTGGGCCATTCTATGCCAATAAGGACTAATATTTGGATTAATATTGTGTGAGAAGTCTCTTTGACCGCAATGTTATAATTATTGAAACTAAAGGGCGAGCAGAAGCCTGGTGCATTCTAGCATGGAATGACTGAAAAAGAGTTATGTTAACTAATTGAACTAAATAAAAATTTGAATGTGTGACACTGGTCTCATGTGACACTAGCACCAGCTGGAGACCCGACAGATAAGGATGCTGAAAGTGTGAAACCACACTATACCCCACAGTGATGTCTTTCTAATTAGAGGACCGTCTATACCATTATAAAGGCATTCAGTGATTCATTCTGGTTTTGTTAGGCCAAGTGGCTATTGATTAGAGTGAAAGAAGTCTCTTTAAATATGCTGTTGATCAGACAAGATCGTTTCTTAGAAAAGTACACAAGCACAATTTCAATCATTTATTTCTTTCTACATCAATTCGAATCTCTCTTGGATCGCTCACATCTCTCCGATTGCACATTTCAC
>OFHS01000612.1:20241-38475 GCA_900245855.1 Calvadosia cruxmelitensis
TGTGTGTGTTTTCTAGTTTTTCCTATTTAATTGACTAACTCTAAAACGAATAATAATGTCTTCTGTCCATATGCTTTTGTAAAAATGAGGAAAAAAGGCCATGTGCTACTTAATTGTGGCTTGCCACGGCCATGTGGGTGGTCTGACATAGGAACTGTGGAGGACACTGACAATAAAAGTGCATGCTCCTGTGCCATGCTGCTTAAAAAACGTAAACATGTGCTACGCTTCTGCATGGTAGTCTTAACTATTCATCATTGACTGACTTCTATTCTTTGATACAGAACAAACCTGTATTTTTGACAGCAATTATGCTTGCCGTGGGCCAACTCCAGAAATATAAATAAATAGACAAATAGCAAAAACTCTTGATGAATAATAACAACAAATGCATGAGTAGTCTGGGAGCTGATTTGTAAGAATTAATTACCGTTTCAGCTTCTCAAGGTACTCATTAATCATGACACTTTTGACCCAATTGTTGAAGTTGCGCAGGTGGAATATCTGGCTTTCTTTCCTGCCCTCCTTGGACACTTGTGGGTTCTCATTGTAGTGCTTGGCAACGGCATCGCCGTGTGTGGTACCATTTTGAGTTGGTTCAGCATCAGGAGTCTAAGACAGAGCAGTGAACAAAGCTTCTAATTAGATATGCAAATTTTGCTAATAGCCATGATAGGGTCGGTTAATCGGTTAACCGTTTATTGAAACGACAACTGGTTGTAGTTATTGTAAAACAATTAACCGCTTTATTTTGCATTGAACCCATGTCCTGCTCATAAAACTAGTTAAATGAAGACTTGAAGTCGTTTTATTGATTGCTGATTGGTTGATCCCTAGGGACTAACTATGTGATTGGTTATATGTTGCTACTTTTGAATTGTTTCGAAAACGTGTATACACGTCAATAGCAGGACAAGGGTTAAACAAACGGAGATTGCTTTTCTTGAACATAGCAGCAAACAGACTCTGGTCTCTGATTGAGCAGTGGAAACAAGTAAATAATACACAAATAAAGAGTCTGCTTTTGCAGGAGTAGGAGTTAGACACTGGTCTGTGCATCTGATTCAAGCTTCTTCCTGTTTCCGAGTTGATTGTTTCAAAACAGATGGTTTATTTTGAAAATGAGACATTTTGTCTAGACATCGAGATGATGAATTTTCAATTACGAATTCTTGTTGCATAGTCACCGGGTGCAAGCTAACCATTAGCTCTGTGAATCGTAATTGTTATCAAAACAGAGCTACCAGACTCTGCTCTCTTCGTGCATTACCACTTAGAAATTTCAAGAGCAACAAAAACGGGACCACATTTCGAAATGTTTGTTCTAGTTACCGAAACAATTATGTTGAAATGCACTGAACAATAGTTCTTTGTTTTCGTTTTCTTTTGTTCTTCAGCACTATCGGTTAACCGGTTGATAACAGGTTGTTAGAAACGGTTCGTCTCACCTCTAAGCCATGATGCCAACGGTCATAATAACTCAACATTTATAATACTCTTCCTGTAAGTGACCAACGTTACAGGGTGAAACAATAATGGATAACATACACAGGAAACACAAACTGATAAAATTTCAAGATCTTCCTCTGCAAACCTTGCAGTAAATATTGTTCCACATCAAATTTTATTATATATATCTAAATAAATAATGTATGTGAGTTCTGCAAAGAAGGCACTGTCAACTCATCTAGCGACGAAGGTTGTTGTGTCCTATTTAGAGCGGCCCAATCATTGACTTGATGAATCACTTTGAACAACAGGCAGAGCACATGAGAGGAAGGGAAGCAGACTACACCAACCACTAGTGTGGAAAATTCGTTTTGCGTACGCCGACGATTACGCAAGCGTGCTGCCAAAGCTTACGCCACACCAAAACAGGATAATTTGAACAGTGTTTAGTACTGAATTTTTGAAAATTCAGTGCTTTGCGCCACGCCAATTGCCAAATTGGAGCCTGTTCCACGCCGAAGATCTTTGGCGCAACATACAAACTTTCCAGACTGGAGTAAACCAAGCGAAATCTAGAAACAAAACGATGTCCTACAGCACAAACCTTCTCTTCTCCTTCGGCTTGTTTTTCTTCGGTTTCTTCGCTTGGTTTATCTTCTACTGCGGGTTGGTTGGCCTCTTCTTCTTCTGGCTGGTCTTTATCTAAGCATAAAGCAATCAGATATAACAACTTGAGTCCTTCTCATCCACAAAGACTCAGTGGAATCAGAGAATTTCTTCCCAACATTTTTTTTCCAATTTTAGCTTTCTTTGTCAATACTGAAACATCATAGTGTGTGTTCAACTATAGAATTTTCTAATCAGTTGGTAATTAATCACTGGTTGATTAATGTTTTCAGACTGGCAAACCACTCTGGTGATCAAATCGGTCATTTCTCTTTAGCTTGGGAAAAGAATCCTGTTAGAGCAGCATTTGCTGTTACCTCATTGCAGGAGCTATTACTTGTGCACAGCATTAGTTTTAATTTCATCTTAGAGCTAAAAGGAAAACTAGTAATAGACCGAATCACGTGTGACGCTGTTTTTAATTGCCAAATTTTGAGCAAACACGGCAAAATCAAATGCTTTTGTCCTCGGCCGCAATTTGCTCCGTCTTGTGCTGTTGTAACTTGAAACATGTCTGCTCTGTTGCCTTATTCCAACGATCTACACATTGGCCTGGAGCTTCTTGTCGTGTGAACGTGATCCAGTTTGCAGAGTATGCCCCCCCCCAAGATCTCTATTTTGCTAGCAATATGGCCCCCTTAGTGTAGATCAAAAATGTTTGGCAACTGAAGACAAAATAGGGCATCCTTCGTATTTTATTTATTTTGCAGTTTATTTTATTTATTTATTTGATTTTTGCCCCTGAGGAGTGCCCCTGAGTGATATTTTGTTGCAATTGCGCCCCTGCCCGTGAACATTTTAGGCCATGCCGTCCCCGAGATCTTGGCGAGAAGCCTGACTGCATTTCATGCTGTGCGCGGAGAATTTATTCCCCGCGCAATCTCCACAACTGATCCGCGCATCCGCGCAAGTCTCTGATTTCGACTAATTTTATTGCATCTTCAAATATTAGAAGAAGAATTTGTGCGAGTCCTATCCGCGCACCATCTGCACATTCTCAAAATCGAAATTTATGTTCTCCGCGCAGCAAACACAAAATGCAGACTGGGCAAGAAGTGCCATACTCTGCAAACTGGAACGTGATCCAATCAGCAAAAGGCCATTGCTTTCATGAGAATGGTGTAAAATGTTTATTAATCGTGTCATGCAAACGTTGATCTGCTTTCAAACAACGTTGCAACAAAGTTGAAGTTGAAACGAACGGATGAAGATCATGAAGGGGAAGGTGGCTCTTCCAGCAAGAAATAAATCACCAAGTACAACAAAGTAGCACATGTTTGTATGTATTTGGCTACACATATCATTAACTGTACGTGCAATCAATACTGCATGTATGTTGCCTTTCTTGCAAGTTGAAAAAAAGTCTGGTAAAGATTTCCCTTTTACTCGAGGTGATAGACCTAAGGTTGGAAATCTCTGAAGCTTGTGATCTATTCCAGTATATCTTACCTTGGGCTTCTTGTGGTTCAGCTTCTTCTTTTGGCTCCGCTTGCTCTTCTTCTGTTACTGTTTTCTGTGCGATTTCTTTCTCGGTCACTTCAGTCTCTTCGACAACTTCTTCTTCGATGACAGTTGGCGCTGCTGCAGTATCATCCGCCATCTTGCAATCCAACACGTGAGTCGAAAACTTGTCTTTGCGCGCGTAACTCGAAGACTGAACAATTTGACTTTAGAAGCAATTGAAATAACTCTGTACGAGAAGTTTCACGTCTAAATATTTCTCACAATAGAGAGAAGTTTGGAGGGTATAAGAGTTTGAGTTTGAAACTGAAAGCTTCAAATCAAATGCGAAAGTCCAAATTTGCGGCTGCGCGGGAACATTTTCGGAATCGAGGCAACATGTTGCGAGGCCATCACAAGAGAACACCCGCAAAGCTAAACACTAGTACAAATTTCGAGTCTTACTCTCACTCTCACTGTCATCATTTGACCTGACATCAGGCGACGTCAGCTCGTTCTGCTTTCTGACAGTTGACCAGCAGAGCGCATAGCAAACGGAGCAGGCGTCGTTACAGTCTAGAGCTCTTCTATTTGGTTACACTAACCTCAGGAAATCAAGGATTAGCGCACTGCCGCAGCCAAGCTACTCAAAAATTTGGTCACAACTCAAACATTGGTCGCAACTCGGCACTCGCAAAGATGGCACAGCTCCCCCGACATTTTCTCAATCAAATATTCATTCGCAGACCCCTTGGACTAGCAGCAGCACGCTCATTATATACGTTGAGTGCAAAGCAGAACGCAGGTGCTTCAACCACGTCCCAAAGAAAATTACAGCAGACTTACTTTCAAGGCTGTTCTGCTCAGTCTATGTACAGGAATATGTCTGATTCTTCCAAAGGGGATCCAAGGCAAGCTGAAGAAACAGACAGTTCTCCACCTTCATCTCAGGCACTGACGCAGAGACAGAAATTATCGAAAGTCTTTGCACAATATGGAAGCGCGGCCGTTGTTTTTCATACAGCAATATCATTGACTTCACTTGGAACCTGCTACGTGATTGTCTCAAGGTATTGATCTTTTAAAGTTGATTTCATTCTTTGGTGACCACAACATTAGATGGAATTATTCTTTATCTCTGACATTAATGCCCTTCCTTCGTCGAGAAAAAATAGCAGATTTAGTTGCGAGATCTTTGCTGCAGTGCCACTGCACATGGTTCAAATCTCCCTGGTACCAACTACCATGCTCACAGGGCTGTTAAATTTACTCATACATCAGTAATTAATTAGTACTAAAATTTCTTAGTTTGGAAAGTAATTAATTGCTAGTGTCAATTACTTGAAATAAAAAGTAATTGATTACTAGCTAAAAATTGCTTGAAAAGAAAAGTAATTTTCAATCCAATTAATTTACAATAATCACAAAATTTGCAAATTGTTACAGGACTGGCTAACTTCAAATTCTGTCCCCGAGTTTTTCTTTCCATCATGTAAGTATAACAAGTTTCCGACTTCTGTGAAGACCTTCGTGAGATCTACAGCTCACTAGGTCAACTTTCCCCTTCAAGCGTCCCCTGATCATTGCAGTGTATGCAACCTTGCCAAGAATAACCCCGTAACTCCATTTGCTTAGAAAATTCTTTATCACCATTCGGATTTAAATATGTGTAGTAGTGTCTTGTAGCGAGCACGAGGACGTTTTATCAACAAGACAACAACAAGCTGCAAGAATGTTTACAAATGAATTAAAAATAGAACATGGCTCCAACTCTAGGAAGAATTTGTATTGCTGTGAGCAGTGAACCTTTTTCTACCAGAATCAGCCTGAGATCTTCTTTTAAGAAAGCATAATGTAAGCACGAGCACTGGTAGACCAATCAGCGAAAACTGAAAGTGGCTGCAGGTTTTCAAAATTAAAGGAGGTGAGGTAATTTGCCATTTGAAAAATTTATGACGCCTGGAACCTAACGATAATGACTATGATACCTGAAGGTTAGAAATCCCTGCAGTATGCGTAAGCTATCCATCCTCTATCAAGATCTATTTGGTCTTATTAGTTGCTTAATAATCAGAGCTTATATAGAATTTAAGTTATAATAGCAAAAACATGACATGAGACAGTAGGCCTATGCCGCCTATGTCCAGTCCGCAAGGCATACTTCGAAGGGAATACCGCTTCTTATGCTGCAATAACATTACACTGAGTTTGCTCCGTAGCATACACTTGTAGTGGGAATAGATGTTCACTTCGGGAAATAGAAGCAAACTGGATCATTTCCAGACATTGCATAGTTGCTACATTCGTGCCCAGGTAGGAATACATGGCCACAGCAGAAGACGATGGACTTAATAGTATTATTGACCCCTTTGATCAACACGTTGGTAGGGGGAGGGGGTTGCAATCAAGCGCCATCTTAACACAGACTGAGCATCCATTATTAGGGGCCCCAAGGCAGACAAACCTTGCGATTTATTGAGCATACCCTCAATCTATAACGATGGTGATGAGGATGAAATCACAGGAGCCACTTAGTCCCATGTACCATTCTGTCATATGCCAACAAGAGCGCAAACGAGAAGCTTTTTGTTGGATTTTCAGGAGAAATTTGCATTGCCACCTGCTAGTGGTGGGGACTAGCGTAGAAGTAGTTAGTTATTGTATTGAATTTGGATATTTCTTTTTCAACTACAGTGTAGCCCCCTTAAAGCGCAAAAGTAATTTGCCAATGATATCCTTTGTTCTTAACCGAAATCGCGCATACCCGAAATTGACGAAAACTAAAGGTTTTTAAAAACAATACAGTAGTTTATGCAAAATAAGATAGAATACAAAAATAATGGCAAACAGGATGCCAAAAAGGAAGACAATTACAACAATGAAAAGTGAGCACAGATGTCTTTCTGCTTTACAGCATACAGAACGTACTTTATACATGCAAACTCCTCCAGCGTTGTGACGCTTTCCCACTCGGCGAAATCCAACTCAGTGTTGTTAGTAATTGCTCTTAAGCGGCCCCATATTTTTCTATTTTTAGTGAACATTAATTGTAGATAAGCAGGTTTTATTCGTAGCCGAATTGCGCTTATCAGGAATCGATTAAGAGAGTTTGTACGCAATAAAATCAGTACACAGCAAGTTGTTTGCAGATAAACGGGTTTGCGCATATCCGATTTGCGCTTAAACGGGTTATACTGCAGTAATGATTGCGCTACGTTTTCAGCAAACTATTCTCGACAGACGAGTAGACCTACTAGTTAAACATNTTAGATTACAAATAGTGTCATCTAAAGACATCCATCAAATTTCAATCAGGATTTTTATTTAAGTGCAACAATTGAACATTTACCATCTCATCTGCATATCCACTAACACTATTCACAAGCATGTTTATTACAGTGCAGACCAGCTGTGTCCCATTGCCAGCAACAGAACATCTATTGCTTCAAGACACTTCAAACAACTATAGACCTACACGCACATCGACATTAATACATTTCTATTACTATTTTCTAATACATTCTTCTATTGGATTGAATTGTAATTGGGATGATAGCATTTCTCATAAGCCTGCTCTTGTTCTTTTAGTGGTATTGATATGGTGGCCATTTTGGAGTCTCTCAACATTGTCAGCAAGGAGGGCATGCAGTCAACGATAGCAGGAGGTGCCAGCACATTTGTCGTTGCGTATGCTGTTCATAAAGTCTTCATGCCAGTGAGAGTCTTCCTAACAGTGACATGCACACCGTTGCTTGTGCGCAAGTTGCGTGCAATGGGAATCCTCAAGGGAACTACAACTCCATCCCAATAAGCCAACAAAGTGGGAGAAGCGCTTCTGTAAACTGCAGATGATTGAGCAAGGACAGCTCCATAGCTGGATCTAGCGAAAGAGATTACCACCTTGGTTTTAGTACATATATTCAATTTAGAGAACGTTTGATAGAAAACACTTGTCACTGATACAAGTTTAGAATCCAGAAAGCCAGTTAGAAGTGGCAGAAGTAAACAATTATCTGTTGCTGCAACTCCTTTTGCAATTTGCACAACTCACAACAAAGTTGTGTCTAAGCTTACCGTTGTACTTATCTTTCTTCTTGTAGTATTTGGGAACTATTGCTTGGTTCATTGGGAGCATTCTTCAGCTTCCTTCTGTCAAAATGCTTGATGGAAAGCTGAAATATGATCAGATAAAACTCAGGCTATGTAAAGTCCCATCGATCAATAACGCTATGGTGAATTAATAAAAACCTGTCAATGTTAAAACAATTTCTTGCACAGGATAAGAGTGATTGATACGCTTCAGAGTTGCAACCGGGGGCCCAAGTAGCAGGGCTCCAGTAGTAGCGTGTAGAGGGAAATTTACAAAGACTGGTAATCTGAAACAGGAAAATCCCTTCTCAGTCCCCCAGAAAAAACGAAAAGTTACAGGGATCCCTGTGTAGAATGAGGAAACAGGCCCCAGTTGGAACCCTAATAGAAATACTCTGTGAGTGAACATTAATGCATCGTAATGAATGATCACACGCGATGAATAAACTGTATTTTAAATTACACAATCAATGCAGATAATTCAGTCCCTTTAGTTCCATACTAAGTTACGTATTGGAAAACCGGTTGAAGCTATATTATAGAAGCATACTGACGTTACCATGGTTTGAAAACGGGCATCAAAGGTTGGCACACTCTTGTCAATTGTGGAAACATGATGAAGTGATTTCTTTCTGTAAAATATAGCAGAATACATTGCCATATAATCCGNGTTTATAAGGCACAATTATTTCACAAAATATATCACCTAATTTAAAGATAGATCGATCGTAATTTATTTTGATTACCAACTGTACAGCAGAATTTTTTAGAATTAATACAGGAATTAACTAAAAAGAAAAAATAGATGATCTAGGTCAATTTAAATCCCCCAAAACAAAATTTAACTGACAAACAAATCAAAGAGTAGAGTTCAGCATTTCTTGAATCTTACCTGTCAAATGCACGGATGTTCTTTGTCACCGCAAGCAATATTTCTAAATCTTGCTCAGCTAATGCCTCAAATATGCAATCAACGGTTGTCTTTCGTTGTAGTTTAGGTCTGGGGTTTTCTTGGAAGCTTTTCTTTGAGGATTTCAACGGTTTGACAGCAGAATGAATGTTATGATTTAGTTTATCTGATGGCAGAAATACATCATCAGCCTGGAGACCTGCGCCATCAGCAAACAACGAATGATTCTGCTGTTCTGGGTTCTCTTTCGTAGAGCCTGAATACAGAACACAGACACAATCAATCAGATTATTACATTTGTACAATATAAAATATCCTTGATGGAAAACTGTTCGATTTCAGTGGTCCGAAAGAAATGTGGGTGTAATCTAGTGGCTAGTATTCATGGCTGTCAGTCAAACGCACTGGCTTCGACTCCCGGCCCAGCCGATACATCAATTTGTTATGTCTTCTGTGGTTTTAATTGTCTACGTCCCCAAAAGAGACAAGCCATTGGTTTATTATTATTAAGGGTACAAACAAATCTACGCGGGACACTGATATTGCACAATGAATACACATTTGAGAGGCATCATGTAGGATTGTAAGTAGTTCCACAGCAAGTAGAAATGGAAAATTTCAACGAGCGCATTGAGTCGTTGGTGCCAGCATTTTATGCTGTGAGACATAGCATAAGGTAAATGTATGAATACAATTGAACTTGTTTATTATCCAATCAAATAAATTCCCGTTATCGCTTATCATCAATACTGATTAAATGCCATCTGTCATACGAGTTCTACTAATTGCTGTCTCATTTCATGAGGTTACACTGTATACGAGAAAGGCAAAACGTAACTCATGCCCTCAAGAATTAAATGCGACTCGGGTCAGCTCCGATGTAAGCTTCATCCTAACCATATCATGCAGTATTTTGTGGAACGTGGGAGGATTGAGATATAGTCTCCTAGTCTGCAAAGATGGCAAATTAAAGAGTTTCAAACGATCTTCATATGACAGTTTCCCTTTCCGCTGTTAACTACGATAAAGATAATAAAGAGAGAAAAAGAGAGAGAGATCACAAAATTCAAACCAACATATTACTACTGTCATGTATTCATCCTGATCGCCTACCCCGACAAGCTCTGCTGGCAGAATGTTGTTGGCGAGTCACTCAAGCCCATTTTGTGCGGGCCGAGAACTGGTCTGACTACGTAGCACAACAGATGGTCGACCATGTGCACTAGTGATGCAGTCGGCCAACGACAGTGGAAGGAAGCAACGAGAACCGCCGTACTGCGCCAGATGGGCCCTTAAGCTTGGAAACCGCATTAACCTTAACCTTACTATCACGGGACTAGCTGTAATGATATTGACATTACGACCTTGCGTCAGCCAACCTACAAATCATGTGGCATAAGACAAAGAACTCACTTGATGCCTGCCGCTTTTCATCTTGCTCATTGTTTTCAATTTCTCTGGATTCTGCTTCAGCAAGAAGTACAACAACTTCGTCATGCTGCAGCAAAAATAAGACACACAATATCATCACATTGGAATTAGCCCACGCAATGAGTGCTGGTCCCGATGTATCCTACTGATCAATTGTTTTTTTTATAGAAGAAATTGACTGAACATTGGAGCTTACTAACGTGCAGACAAAAAGAAGAAACAAAGGTCACTTAATCAGAACTCCGAAGATGATGGAAGCAACTACAGTGAAACCTGTCTATAATGGTCACCTTTGGGACCTGAGAAAAGTGACCTTTATAAACGGGTGGCCTTTCTGTCCAGGATGATTTCTATAGAAAGTGTCATTTTGGGGTTACGAAGAATGGCCTTTATACACAAGTGGCTGCTCTATATAGGTGGCCGCTAATACAGGTTTTACTGTACTAGAATAAAACATACAGCATAAGACTGCAATGTACATTATGAATACAAAAATGTATGAAAACCATTTGAAAGAACAAGCACGTGAAATATAATAATTATATAGACTCAAACTCATGTGAAAATGGCCTAATATTAATATTATAATAATATTAAAATAAAATTGAGGGCTGCTAAATAATGTTTCTGCAAAGTTAATCTTCAGCTAAGTGTCATACAATTGTATTTGAAACCAGTCCCTTGTACTGTATTGTGTAACAGAGAGCCCGCACAACATTGCCGACAGTCTGTTGCATGCCAAGAGTTCATGCTGCTTCCTCATAGCACTTCCCATTCCACACAGCCACACTGATATCTGCTCTCGCAAGGAGTTCACTCGTTATGCGATTGAAAAGCAGCAATGATAGGAGGGAGACAAGCACTAGCGTGGTGTCTAAGCTACTGTACCAATCGAACTGCTCATCTTGGGCTGATGAGTTCAACTCCATAAATTATGACTATTGGTGTCGCTATTCTGTAACATGCACTTTGATGGTAACTGCTAGGTGTTTTCACAGGTTTTTAGCAATAGAAGGTAAGTTGAAATAAATCAATTCACAACAATGATGATCTAAGCGTGTGGTGATTCTTCAAGCAGGGAAAGGGACAGGAGAAAAGGAAATGAAAATTGCTATATATACAGCGTGCAGGTGCAATTTATTGGGTAATTGTAAGAAAATAGAGTCGACAATTAAAGCTGCATAGTTTCAAAATATACTTCTGCTGTTTTGCTGTTTTTCATAAGCGATATCTAGCAATATCCACAATGATGCTCCTGCTAAAAAAATTCTCGTAAAAATATACAACTTTATGCCAGCTGCCAAGGGTCAAGGACACTGCATGAGAAACCAGCTGTTGCTATTGACAACTACACTTTGCCTGAAAAAGTGTTCTAGGAAACTTTTCAAGGAAAAATTCCATTTAAACTCAGAAATGTCCATTGAGAGCTGATGTCAGGACAATAGAAGAGACGAGTCGCTGGCTTATTGGGTTACCTTAAATGAAACACAGCTAACGGTAGGTGTAAAATAATTATATAACCAGGGAAAACCAGCCAGTATATGCAAGTTTGATGTTCTCAATCTATTGAAAATGTGTGACATGTTCCTCTTAAACTGTAACTATTGACAGTTACCAATTAAAAATACTGCGCAAGCTTCCACAGCTTTACGTCCAACACAGAACCTTCCATTGACAAGAGATTAGTTAACCTTGCTACTCACAATTCAACTTATTATTCGTCGCGTGCTCTATATCCATTAACATTTAGTGGGAGCTAAAAGGGCTGCAAATATCTTATTTCTAATTAATAGAGCACTCTGATACAACCAACAAAAAGAAGTAGAATCCATACTGGTGTTATGATGGCTAGCCAAATAGGTCCTACGCACCTGGGCATATTGGAGTGGTGTTAGGTGCAAGTTATTCTTGACATGAACAGATGCCTTGTAGTAGAGAAGAAGGTTGACCAAATCTTCAAAATTCCATCTGAAATCACAATGAAAAAATGTTAGCAAAACAGACAATGTGATGTGTTTCAAGAGACGTAAGACTGAAATGGCAGACTCCTCTATATCAGTATGTCGCATGGTACTACATAACCGTACCAACATAGAAACAGCTCACTCTGGCAACAATAACATAACTTCATTACAGCTGCAACGAGACCAAAACTACCAACTTGCATTTCTTAAAAATAAACCTACAGATAAAAGGTTGCTTGTAAGGCAAATTAAATTCTCATATTAATTATTATAAATCAATGTAAATCATAGGTCTCCTTAACAAACAAAAACAGTGATAATGAGACGACCTCAAATGTATTTTATCATCAATCATTACTTTTGTCTTTTGCATGTTTCTGAGCATGATCAAATATATCTATATCTATCTATAGCAAGGTATTAGCCCCTGTCCTGCTCGTAAAACTATTTAAATGAAGGCTTGAAGTCACTTTACCAATTGCTGATTGGTTGCTTGCTAAAGACTAACTATCGGATTGGTTACGCGTTGCTACTTTTGACTTGTTTCGAAAACATGTATACGCGTCAATAGCAGGACAAGGGTTAAGTAGAATGTATGTATTAGTCTCTACATTAATCATCATTGACGTACTTAAGAGAGGAAGAGGACACTGGGGGTTAAACTATCAATGTCAGAACGTTTGCAATGGAGAGATGGCTCGAAATGAGTTCCACTGTAGCCATTCTAATGTTGCATTGTTGCAACATCCCTAACATATAGATAATTACATACATCATTGGTTACATTGCAACACTGCTTATGGACGTACCGTGCAGCATCGTGTAGTGGTGTATTCCCTCTCTGGTTCATTGTATTTGGATTGGCACTGTTCTAAATTTGACAGTGGAAACAAAACATAGAAATTTAAATATGGATTTGCAATAGTTTGACAAGAGACATTGTCTGATGGGATATTAACCAACTTCAATCGTAAGTAAGTTAGATCATGCATTGGTATTAGCTTCTATATTAATTAAACAACCAGATAGTGTAGCTATAGGCCAATCTATATAATATCTATATAATTGTTGAGACACCTGCTGCAATGTACTTTCCATTCAAATACACCAATAAAAATTATGTTCTGAGTCTGAAGAGCAAGCTAATCGAGTCAACAGTGGCGACATGAACAGATATTTCAACTCTTTCAAACACAGACCGTGGCTGGAACATTGTAGCTTTCTTTAATCCCTTAAATTGGCTATTTAATCGAGACAACTTCAACTGCATTTAATCAGTTTTAGCATGTAAATAACAGTCGTCTTCACAGGTCAATGTCACCACTGGATGAAAATGATTGGTACTAGTACTACGGACCTCAAAACGTACAAAACTGTTGTGGCCGTGTAGCACAGCCTCGTTCTCATGCTCCCCCGCCTCACTATAAAAGCCTCTTTCGCATGAGGAATATTGTCAGTTGTCAGTGACTCGAATGATTGAGCAAGACACACACACATTTGTCTCTTTTCTGAGTCTGGAGTACTAGCTAACCACCACAGACCATGGAGGAAACCAGAATTACTATAAAACCATGTGAAATAAGAAACACTATGTGAAACACAATGCGAAATAACAATCATCAAGTGAAAAAACATTTGAATTTGAAATGAGAATGAGACACTCGTCTGTGAAAAGGACCTTTTAGTCCTAACTAGATTTTCACACGGTTTCAGTTCAAAAATGTGAACAAGGACAAAACAAACCTGTAACAGAAGTATTGCTGGTCCCACGTGGCCATTGGTGCACGTGAAATGGAGTGCTGTGTTGCCAAGGGAATCCTTGGAGTTCACTTTAGCTCCGCTCTTTATCAAAATGGAGACACACTAGGCAAGATATAAAACACACACATTAACATGTAAATCAATGAAAAGACCAGAATTAAGGTCAAGAGAATTTGCAACATTTCAACGCAACCAAATGACTTTAACTATTACAGACAAGTGAAATGCAAAGATTTGCATATTTCTACAAGTTGTTCCGGTCAGAGACTGCTAGAAAACAACTGCCATTGGTTTTGAGCTGGAACCGTGTGAAATCCAAGTGAAAATCCTGTAAAATGGCTTTTTCACATGCTGCTTGTTATTTCACAAGGATTTTACATGTTTCTTACATGTTGATTGGATTCATAGCGGCTGGTCAGCGTGGCAAAGAAGTCAGCACCAATTAGATTAATGAAAATTCGAAACCAACTTATATGCTAAGGTCTACTTTACCATGATATTTTTAAATGCTGTTGTAAATATGCTCGCTAGGTCAGTGACACAGAAGAACACTCTTGAAACAACAACGGTAGGGATCTTGGAGCACTCGCTCTCACAATGGCAATTGAGCAACTAAACATCATGTGACACAGGGCATATGATAACGTACAGACTGTCATAGCTCACACACATTATGTAATACACAATAACTAGTAGTCTTTCTTGATTATTATTACCATGTGTCATGGGAAAAAATGACCAACAGTGAAACCGAAGCTCAATTTCAAGACAGTATCTTTTGACTAATAAATGGAACAAAAATGCGTGGACACTTACAGCAACATGATTGTATTGGCAAGCAAGGTGCAGCGGTGTGCGGAAGTTAGCCTTGGTCCTGACATTTGGTTCCGCATGAGCTGTCTTCAGCAGGAATCCAAGCATGCGGTCAAGTCCATGCAATGCTGCTATGTGCAAGGGGCAGACACCATCTTTATTTGACATGTTGGCATGGATGTCTCTTGTCCCATCTACAGTCGCCTTGAAATGAGACACAACCAAAGCAATACAAAACAACCATCTATTAAAACCATGGTTAGTGAAACAAGCCACTTCTTGTGAACACCATCCAGTA
Organism: Calvadosia cruxmelitensis; assembly: GCA_900245855.1. Taxonomy (NCBI): domain Eukaryota; kingdom Metazoa; phylum Cnidaria; class Staurozoa; order Stauromedusae; family Kishinouyeidae; genus Calvadosia; species Calvadosia cruxmelitensis. Next base: position 35,063 of record OFHS01000612.1, read on the forward strand.
TGACATGTTAGATTTTAAGTACAACAATTAATATGCAAAGTAATATATGTGGAAACTATCATCTACTTACATCATTCTTCTTTGCACATTTGCTGCACTGACAAAGAGGGTGACACTGCTCGCTGGCTGAGTCAGTGCTGCTGTAGCCCTCAAAGTCATTTTCTGGAGTCGGTGGCAGGCCGAGCTTCTTTCTGACCTAAAACAGCAATGACATCTGCTAACACTATGAATTGATACCATGTGAAATCCATGTGAAAATCATGTGAAAAACCACGTGAAAAGTGCCCTTTTCACATGGTTTTTCACACTGTTTTCTAATTCACGTTTTTCGCGTGGTTTTTCACATGATTTTTCACATGGTGTGTGAAATTTCACATGGTTTTTCGCATGGTGCTTCCCACTTCACATGGTTTTCACATGGTTTTCACATGGTTTTCACATGGTTTTGGATTCATAGTGTAAGGCAACTCTGAGTACCAATCTGCGGCAGTCAAACACTTGAATAATGTGTATCGCATTCAAAAGAAAACAACAAACAAATAGCATCACATAGCCATGAAACATTAAAGAAAACAAGAATAAACAAGAATAAAAAGAATAAATAAACAAAAATAATATACATAAACAGGATATATTATTATAATAATCCAATAAGCAAGAGTAATATATCTATTAGTATTAAATAGACCATTTTCACAAGCTACCATTTTGGAAAAAAAACAAGTGCATTATGGGGAAGGTTGATGTCTCTGATTTCGAAATACGGAGAAAGTTGGATTTGATACTGTTACAGTTTTCTACAAGCTGCGCTACGTTGCTTAAAAATATGATCCTCGTTAATATGATGGGTCAAAAACCCAGTTTCTTCGCTGCTTCAGGCACTCAACTTGCCCCACAATGCACTGGTTTTCCCCATAATGGTAGCTCGTGAAAAAGGTCTATTACAATTCAATAAAAATATGAAAACTGCCAGAAATAAGATATAATACAATATGTTACCTCATCTAGGTCATCCCTTGAGACGGCATCAAGCAGAGAATTGATCTGGATAAGAAAGTAAGAAATACAGTTCAATATCACCATAGAAGGATAAAAAATCCACCAAATTTTTCCAAGTATTTAATCTCAATATATTGTATGGAAATTATAATCAAAGTGTTTTAACAAGCAACAAGTTTGCATATAAACAGATTTTGCATAAATGGGAGTGAAAAATGCAATGGAATTTCCTCCTCAAATGGGGACGAGCCATGTTAGAATTATGCCATGATCCGCAACGAAGTCAATATTTAAGTTCATGTAAACACCACAACAGCACATGGTCATACAAATGGGTGTCGGCCGTATTTGTTCAATGAGTTGTTTTGATTTGAGATTCGCTTGGAGCAAGTTATGAATGATCTCTGTGTCAATAGTTTCTTTGTCCCCCTCGTCACAAATTCATTTTAACAAGCCACGACAGGCACAGCAGTAAAATATTGATGGTTGAGGATAAGCTTCACACTCTCAATGCATTTTGATGACACAATCTATGTAAAAACATGCTGCCGAAACCTCAAAGTGCCTATGCGTGCTGTAGGTTCTCAGTGGATCACTGAGGAGAAAAGTTCACTGATGAAGGCAATACCAATCAGTTCTAGAGTTTCAGCCGTCTTCTACGTGCTATTAATTTTGAAAACCTTGATTACAAGGTTTTTGTTATACACAACCCAAAAGTACGTACTTCAGAGTCTGTCAAAGTTTGACACCAAATGAGGCGCAAACAATTTGTGTTACAGAAATTACAAGTATTCGTTTCTCAAGTTGTAAAAATTACAAGTACTCGTTTGAACTAGACATTACACAGTAAGCGTTGGACTTCAAGCAACCAACCTTTTCTTGCTTTCTAATCGTCACTGGTGACCGCGAACGTGATGATCTCGCATCGCCATTAAGAATGCTTGAATCTTCATGTGAATAAATCCCACTTGTTGAAAACTACAATCAAATGAGAGACACAGCATTCAAATCATTGAACTTTGATGGCACAATGGAATAGAAGAACAGATATCTTTGAAAAACGCAAATCTGACAAAATTTTCAGGTGTGATATAACTTCCACATTAAAACCATTTTGAATTTTAAACAAGAACAGAATACAACCAACTGTATTCAATATATCCATCATAAAAACAGCTTAAATATACAGTGAAACCTGTCTATAAGGGTCACCTCTAGGTTCTGAGAAAAATGACCTTTATAGACAAGTGACCTTTCTGTCCAGATTGATTTCTAAAGAAAGTGTCATTTTAGAGTTATGAAGAGTGGCCTTTATAGACAGGCGGCTGCTCTATAGAGGTGGTCGCTAATACAGGTTCGACTGTACAACCAATTGCAAGTGTAGAGAAGAGCTCTTCAGACCTCTTGTTTGGGTGGCAGAAAAGAGTAGTCTCGATCCTTCTCATTCTGTGTCACAGCGTTTTGAAGAAGATCAAGAACCTGAAATGGCAACAATCAACAACTATGAAAACACCAAATGCAGAAATAAATGTTGACCAACAACTACCAATAAGAATAAAGATAGAAGCTCTCGCTGACGACTCACGGATTAGTATTGAAAAATTATAGTGATCAACTAGTGATGAGGAACATTGAAAACTGAAAGACAGATACTGCAGATCTATAAACAAAAAGGCCTTTCATAACGCCACAGGTGACTGAAAGGTAGACGTGGATTGATTAAGTTGTACCGTATAACGCAGCTGAAACAAAAGATCAAAGAAATACATTTCTAATAATTTGATTTGATTTGATTTCTATTTTCTAATAATGATAAGTTGATAGTAGTACTTACTGACTTAATATTAATTCAATAATTAAAATTGATTAGATATCAATCAATAAATCTAAATATTGACAATAAATATACTACAGTATACCATAATACTCCAAATGATCACCAAACATTACAAAATGACCTAAACCGTATTATGACCTGGACCAACAAGAACCAGCTTTCCTTGGCAATCCACAAATGCAAGACATTCCACCTTGGTAAAAATAATGTACAACAGCAACTCGCCTTGAACAATATAATTATTCAATCAGTCAGTCAAACCAATGATCTTGGTGTTATTGTCAACAAAGAACTTGATTTTCATACACACATCACAAACATCACACACAGAGCAAGCATTCGGGGAAGAATGATCAATAAAGTGTTCACATGCCGTGAAACTGATTTCAAAATAAACATGTTTAAAGTATTCGTTCGCCCTCTTGTTGAATACGCCAGTGAAGTGTGGAATCTGGGCAAACTGTTGGAAATTTGTCTTCTTGAGTCCACGCAACGCCGTTTCACAAAAGCCATTCTCGCTGATAAAGATATAGATTATCCCTCTCGCCTGCAATTGTTATCCCTTGAGAGTCTTCAA
>OFHS01000613.1:5150-22054 GCA_900245855.1 Calvadosia cruxmelitensis
GAAGATTTTGCGATTTTACAATTTAAGAATGAATTAAACTAAGCGTTCTGTGAGTGTGAGAAAGTGAATAATATATATATAGATATTTACATATCGTTATAAATGTCAAAACAACGTTATCGTTTCGAGTCTTTGCTCGAACAATTCGTCGATTCTTTGCGAGATTGCCGCCGATTTTTTCGAATAAACATTCCGTAATCAAATGAGAGTTTTCTGCTCAATTTCTTCTGCGTTTTTGGTGAATCTGCCATCATCGGTAGCAAGACCATGGATTTTCGCTGTGGTCTCTTCTTCTGGTCTCCTGCGAAAAGAGTTAAAAGACCACATTATAGTCTTTTGACATACTAACACATTTGTTTACGCCACGAGAGTGTGGTCGAGAAATCACTGTCAGGATGTTATTAAATGGTTTAACATTCAGCAGAAATACAATGCCAAATTTTGAAGAAACGAACAAGTTTCCCACGCTCACATCGTTCCCAGGCGAAGAATATATGGTCAAACTATATTTTAGCGGAAATGTGGCACATCAACTAAATAATTTGCGGATTCCCGGGCCATGCTCGTCGAGTATAAAGGGAATTAAAGCAATGATAAAACAACACATTAACATTTGTGGAAAATTGCCATCCCTTCATTATACGCAGGAAGATCAGCCCTGCATCTCAGATCCGCTGTTTTCCTTAAAATTATCTCGTAAAAAAATTCAAATTCAAGTACCGAGCATCTCAGAAGAAAAGTCGAAGAAGATTATATAGCAGAGCAATCAATGTCAAAGAATGGATGATTGTTAATTCGGTATTTGAAATAGAAATATTTGAAGCTCCAGAGCCAACAATTTCCAGCAAGGAGGCATCTGTCTTATAAGTGAAGCAACAGACTTTCGTAGAAGTGGAAAGTTAACATTATTTCCAGAAAAATCGTGAAATCGTTTACAAAACAATTAATCAAAATAGTTACACAAAACGCTGCTAAAATCGGAAACCTAACATATCACAAGTCAAAATAAGACACAAATTTAACTGCCTGACAGTTTCTTGCGGAACTCGAAATATGTAAATCATAAACACACGATGGTTTTAAAAGCCAGGCAGCGAACATAAGTAGCATCATAAACGATGCTCGCACGCTGCAAGAAGATGCAAGCTAAGCGAGAGACAGCAGAGCATGATGTCAGCGAGCTATCCTTCAATGCGATGAGCGATAATTCACGCGTGGAGGATACACTGATCTCTGGGAAAGTAAAGAAAGAGTTACATTTCACTCCGTTTGGTGTCGATGACATATTGCGAGGCACGTACATCTCACAGAGTGCCACGAGGAAGAATAAAAAGCTCAGAGGTATGCCTGAATCATGCAGTATCTGGATCTAACTTGTAGCATTACAGACATCGAGATACGACAAGCGCATGCAAGAGCAATCGATGCGTAGTATCCATAGCAACAGCATATATGCTGAAGTAATTCCAATATTACGCAAATACGAATTTGCAAATAATTGTTTCACACACGTGTGCTTTGGTGTTTAATATGTACAGTAAGCGTCGACAACGTGCAGCGTATAAGTCGTCGTAGAGTGTATGGCGTTCTAATTGTTAAATTCTTCAAAGCCTATAACAGATATAAGGTTGTATATTTGATCAATTTTGCAGGTGAACTGGATGGCATACGCCAGTTGATTTCGTCCTTGCGTACAACTACCCAATGGCACAATGGAGTTCATCCGAAACGTAATACGTCATTCACCCAGTCCGCCTCTCCTCCATCCCTAAAACGAGGCCGGCGTCAACGCACAATCTTCACTGCTTTCCAGATGAAAGCGATGGAATGTTGCTTTTCTCAAGGCAGCTACCTATCGACTAAAGATCGATGCGCCCTGGCCGAAGCATTACAATTGACCTCGTGTCAAATCAGAACATGGTTTCAAAACAAACGCATGAAACTGAAGAAGACGATGCAACCTGAAGAATGGCCGCTGAGGAAGAAAGGCAGACCAAGAAAGAACGACTTTCCCAATCGCATCAGAAGTCCCGTGGCGTTCTTGTTATCTTTAGACAAAAACAGAAAGAAAGAGCGAAACTCACCACAGTCCTTTTGATTTCGCGCCAATTCGATGGCAGTTCGACGGACGTCCATTGGCACGAAGATGCCGCCTAGATGACACAACCAAAAATACGTCACAAGATGACGTCACTAGAGGGCACCCGCAAATCCTTAGTTGACAAGCAATGCGAATACGTCAAGAAAATGCCAAACAATGCGAACAAATTGAATCCAAACAGCCATTAGTAATTAGACTTTGAACTTCGGGTGTTTATGTGTTTACCGTTTCTGTTCTGATCAGCGACGTGAGATCTTTCGCGTGAAAACGCCCGCGACCACTGACTACGTCTCTCGTTGGTTTCCACGCTGAATAGGTACCAGGCTCCGGTTGATGGAACGTGCATTTTCCAACTGCACGATGGACTAGTCAGATATCTCCCGCCGTCTAGAATAAACACAATGCAATGAAAACATCGCAGGAACGTTTGCGTGGCATCATGCAATATATTAAATAAGAAAACAATTTTCAAAAATAGCAGCAAGCAAATTTGTAGATGTTGTAAATGTGTGAATACAATTCAGTATTTCCTTGCTATTTTCGAGCAAGGTATGCAGACATTATGGCAGAGACATTCCATTGAAAGACGCACGATTGATCAGTGAAGAAAGGTTAATAAAAATATCAAACAAAAACACCAGCGCGACGTTTTCACGTCCCGACACTACATAAATTCCAACCGAGCTTAATCTATAAGTTGCTATGAACACCAAATACAGCACACTGGGAAGCGGGAACATTGTGAAATACAAATCATGTTACCATGGCTATCTGTAGCGTGCATAATAAACACACATTTCAAAAGGACAGCATGTAATCGACAAAAGGGCGCGGGAATAGTCACGTGATAAGGCCCACCTTGGCCGCTGAGATCGTCGGAATGTTGCGCCTGATCGAGATCGATCCGATCGAAATAAGCCAATCCGTTTTTCTTTAATGAATCCTGAAACAAATACGTCTTGTATTATAAGATAGGTTATTACGCGAAACATGAGTCTGCACCTTGAACTCTAGGCGATACGATGTGATTTTGTGCACAACTTACGGCCGTGCAGATGATGAGCTGATGGTCGAATAAGAACAGTTGAACAGGCGCTGACCTTTCACCGCACGTGAGTGACGCTTTGCCCTTATAGATCAGCTCTGAACTGACCTCCGTAAGGTCACGACCCTAAACAACAAAGAAAGCAGGCAAAATATTCTAAGTATTAAACCTGCACAGCCAGCCTGCAGTTGCACAGACACCACCGCTAAATCAAAACATAAACCATGCCAAACAAACTAACCTTCCAGTTATACACGGTGAGTTGCCAATGCGCAAGTTGGCTGATCGTCTCGACACCTCGTTTCCTTTCGTTGATCAGTGATGCTACGTCTTTCATTGTCTGCCACGCCCGTCGAACTGGTTCATAGTCATCGTGGGAAACAGCAGTGTGCTTCAAAAGTTCCTGTCAAATAAATAAAATATTTTCAGGTTACGAGGTGAAGTATAGATACGATAATAAAATACTGAGGAATCTGCCAATTAATATTTCTCTTCCCGAAGTTTTCAGACAATCTTGAAATTCTAAGACAAATTTTCAAGTGAACTTCAAATACAAATTGTGTAATATTGAATTTGGACGGGATAACTTTGACTTGTTGAGAGTAGAAAATCTATAAAGCTCCAATATCACGCTATATTTTCATAGCCATATTTTTATTTTCCCTATTAATCCATAATAATAATAATAAGACATCACCCATTTAGTTAATGACTTGTTATAAAATAATTTAAATAAAAAGAGTTATCCGACGCAGCCTTAAAAGCAGACAAACCTTCAACTGCAATGGATATTTGCAAATCTTTTGAACTGGCGTCAGCAGAAATCCATCCAAAGAGATGTTGATCATGTTCTGTTTCAGTCGACATGCCTACAAAACGACAGAAAGATACGATCATGCTGCATATGAACAAAAATATGCGTCAAAAATAGTTTACTTGAATTAATTCGTCTAAAAATCAGTCCAGTAGATAGAAAAGCAAGTTATGAAGCCTTCATTAGACTGAGCATACTTACAAAATGCAGTCCACTTCACTTAACCAAATAACCACAAAATTTGGTTTATGAACCAGGGTTTGATCAAATGGCGTCCATTGGACATCAATGAAAATCTTAAATTACGGAAAAATGCCTAAGTAAAAAAGATTTTAAGTGGACAAACATGCAACTAGACCATATTGCAACAGAAGCCTTGAAACTACTACAGATAGCTTACAAAACCAGCGCAAACCAAATGTAGAAAGGCTAAACACTTCTCTCTGATTAGCCACTGAGCCTAAATTTGTTCCTAAAATTGAGAAAAACACAGGGGAAAAATAATGGCTAAAATTCAATGCGAGATGATAGACCCACCTCAAAGAACTTCTGATGCCTGATATCTTTTTGAAGCTCCATAAGTCTCATGCAGGCGTACGGGTGATTGTTGCAATAGTCAGAGTACATCTCAAAACAACGTCTCTGAAAGACACAACAACATACCACACTTAATTGCAGTAAGTAATACAGTCTATAATGCGCAATACATGGAATTGGACATAATGCACATTTGCTACTGTATATTAAAGTACCACATGGACCACTGCAACTGATTTGAATTAGAAGAAATTCAATATAGAAGTGGCTCACTATGATAGCAAAATACTTTGAAACACAACATGGCTGAATTCATCTAATTAACAGTTTCACAACCTTCAACTTTGAGATTCAATTCAGTGAATTCACATCGCATAAATGGAAATCCTTTTTGCAAGCAATATCTGATTTGCATATTAGAATATACTGTAAGCCTAGTTTGAGCTAGGGAGTCCAATTACCATGAACACCTTAAATACACAGCATAGGCCTAACGAAGTGATATACGGCATTGGAACTATTCAAGCAACCTACAGACGACAGTCAGACACGTTAAGAAGCAACCAAAGCAGCCAATCAAATTGGTCTCTAAACAGTGCCGTTTTAAGCATCCAGAGGGCCTAAAGCACTTTACCCAAGGTGGGCCAAGTTTTTCTTGATTAAATAGCCTGAAACTTACTATTACTAAAATGTTCCCAATTTGCATATCAAAGATGTTACTTTTGCTCACAAGCAGCAAATTAGGAAAAATCAACTCAGTAGCACTCTGCAGTTGATTACGCACTGTACTAGATCTCAACATACTATAAATTTGAATTTTCGAAGTGACATTGAGAAGGGCCTATCCAGACTGAGGGCCTAAAGCATGTGCTTTGAGTGCCTATTGGTTAAAATGGCCCTGTCTCTAAATAAAGGGTGGGTGCATAAGACAGGTGGTTATTCTAAGAGAGGTTTGACGCTACTTACGTTTTTTTCAAACAGACCACCAATGCTGATTGAGATACCACTGATATCATTATTGTTGTTGTTGTTGTTGCTGTTTGGTTGGTTCACAGCCGATTGAAGCTCATCCAAAAATCTGGTGTGGAATCTATAAATCTCTAGTATATTTGAGAATATTGTTTTGACAGTTTGCGCTGGGAAGATGTCATCCCGATTCTTCATTTGGTAGAAGTAGCCCTAAAAATAGCATAATTGAAACACATTATAGGTAATCTTGAATTCACTGAAATGTTACACACACTATCTGATGACATACTGTGGTACACACAGACAACATCAAAGCGAGATTAAGTCTCGTGCAAAGATCGTCCTTATATAGGTTAACAAATTTATTTTTGAACAGTTGTAGTAGCACTGCTTTCTGGTAACAATCATTAGCGAGACTAATGATCTTCAAAGAGAAAGCATTTATAGCTTTCTGGAAATATCTCATTACAGTCAAACCTGTATTAGCGGCCACCTCTATAGAGCAGCCACCTGTGAATAAAGGCCACTCCTCGTAACCCTAAAATGACACCTTCTATAGAAATCAACCTGGATAGAAAGGCAACCTGTCTGTAAAGGTCTTTCTCTTCAGGTCCCCAAGGTGACCGTTATAGACAGGTTTCACTGTACTAAAATTAAATTTACAAACTGAGCACACAATGGAGTGTATTTGGTAGAGCATGGAATCTGGTCCAGACTTATCATTTTCAAACGATCAGCTCATGCACAAGTGGGAGTGGCATTAATCCATCAGACCTTGAGGCAAGAGTCTTCAGACACTCTACACATCAACAGTTTGAAGTATCTGATCCTTATAATTTGGATGCTATCATTCATCTATGTCATACAATTGTCAATATTTCCACCAGACTGACGGTACCAAGCATTTTTAACATATCACATACCTCAACAACGTCATTAAGGGTTTTCACATATTCCCGTTCAGATGTAAGTAGTTCCCTGATGCATTTGCTTCTGATGTCACTGGTCTGTCGAACAGCCAGGTTGTGACGTCCAAGCACTGACACATTCCCAGAACTCAAAGGGCCATCATTTGTCCTATTGGATGCTATATTGTCAATTTCATCCTCTTCAATAACCTGACTAACTCGAACCTGATAAAAAACGAGACATTGCATCCAGAACTCCTGAATTTTCTTGCATAAAAAGTAAAAGTCAATGGTAGCTAGTAGCTACAAAGCTTGTTATGAGGTACCTTTCAAGGGAAATCATTCAACAATAATGGAGCTCCACATAAATAAAATATAAATTTTAATTGGACGCTTGAGTGATGCACACTGAATTACAATAAAATTCTAAAAAATAAAACGTTAAATAGTAGTCAACATGGGAAATTGTCTTTATCTTTTAAACAACTTTAACAACTGCAGCTGCGGATCAGTAAGTAGATAGAAACAGATTATATCACCAAATGGTGAAAACGCTAGGTTAAAAACTAATGCAACATAAAAGAATGCACTCTATCTGGTACAGCCGTGATTAGCTAAGATTTATTTACACGGGTCAGCTGAGGCCCATAGCCTGCAATTAGGCACTTTAATATCAAGAGTGACAGGCCACTATTACATCTGTGTACCGGTATGTACATCTGCAGTTATGCATTCATGTATGTAATCGCTGGACTGGGCACCACTTACTCTGACAAATGTCGGCGAGAACCATCCTTCGTCTCCCTTGTTCCTGCCCCACCACAAGGTTGCTTCATCCATGCAATAGATCGTTATGACATCACCACATTGAAAACTCAATTCTGCTGGATTCAGAGAGGCGTAATCCCACACAGCTTCAGCAAATGCAAGAGGTAATTCCTACGAAAAAAGATCCAATCAATGTGAAAAATTTGGTCTTCCACCACTAAATAAAGGCCACGGTGATAGAATTAAAGTTGCAAAATTTCACAGCCTCCAATAAATTTGTGAAAAGTGAAGCACCTATTATAATTGGTGATTAAGTGAATATCTTTCCATTCTATGGACAAGGCAAAATGAAAGGCATGGCATCAGGTTTTCTTGATGTAGGGATCACTTTTTGGGGGAGGGCCTTTATAAATTTTACTAGTTAGTAAGCAGTTCTAAACATGTTGATACCTCATAACTACAGATATGCCCTAACATTCTTGCCAAAACTATTTTCCTTGACAGGACGGCTATAGCCCCCTAGCCACCCCACTGGTGCCGCCCTGCAAACTACTATGAGCTATAATGCAATTGCAACTTATGGCAGCATGCATACAGTTTTAAGCAGACGTTGTAGGTTTTTTTAGAGCCTACAACAGGACTCACATCATCAGTTGTGAGACTGGAAGCAGTTGATGAACTTCTTGGACGATCTGGTCTGCTTCTTTGACTGTCAACTGACAACAGTGACATTCTGTCATCTAGTAATGACCGCAGGCTGTTGTTGCGCACAACTAACATTGACCGCTTTAATTGTTCTCTTGCTCTTTTTTGCTTCAAGTCACTTTCTGAGCTCGAACGAAACATAATCTTTGATAGATTGCTATTTTTCCTATTTGCAGAATTAGTTTGTCCTCTTCGTTGGATCTGAACTAGATTTCTGTCCACAGTCAAGCTGTGTTTTTTAACCATTTGCGAATAAGACTTGCTCCTACGCAACTCAAATGTTTTAGGAGTAGAATGAACCTTAGATTGGGTATAAAGTGAAGGCTTGTCCTTCGTGTCAAAACTTGCAATTGACGAAGACTGATGTCTGGATGTATTAACAATAGAGGGAGTTCCACTTCTATTGAAAACCTCACTGTCTATATCATCAAAGTAAGACGAAGCAGTGAAGTCAGTAGACACTAGTGGGAAGTCTCGGTAGGCGTGAGCAAACACGTTTTCTAATTCAGTGTCTTCTGATTGGTGCCTGAAAAGCTGGGCGTAACGCTTTCGCACACGAATCTGAGTTGATGAGGTTTCTTGAAAAGAGTTGGATTTCCTTGGCACTACGGTTTTAGTCTTTTTGGCTACGAATGAATTAGTTGTCGATTGATATGGAAAACAGATGTCTGACCCGTAGGTTGGAGAATTAGGCGACGAAGAGAAAGCGGAGCCGTTTGACGTCCCTCGCATTTCTCTTGCAGCATCCTCATGGACAAACAACAGGTCTTGCATGCTCAATAATGGAGATTCCCCACATTCCTCTAAGCTATTGCCATGTTTGTTTGCTTGCAACTGAGCAATTGACTGATCTTCGTCCACACAACAGTTATCTTCGGATGTCACAATCAGTGGCAAATGAACCGGTCTAGCGTAGCTCCATTTATCAACACGGTTCCGTTGCCCTACTGATTCTTCAGTGATGCACCCATCCACATCTGGCATAGACTTATAACGGGAAGTAGACTCATTAGCGGGTATTCTCTCATCGCAAGGCAAAGGGTTCCTATAAGGAGTGTTGTCGTGATAAACGCGATCGCTTGAATAGCACGACTGCAGGTCATTTCCTGTTTCACATGATTCCTTTTCGTTGCATTGTAGCTCGTGGGATGATGCAAACTTAGAGAAGGGAATTATTGGGGACCTGTTCACCGAGCATTTGACGTGTTCTAGTACGTTTACACTGTTATAGCGAAGCATTGCCGGTGCCCCATTCGAAGAACGAACATTTTGATTGAATGACGTAGGAAAATCATCGTTGCCATGGGTAACGTTTATAGGTCGTCCACGAGGGTTGAGTTCAGATGTTGGGAAAACCAAGGAAGCCCTAGATCGTCGCAGTGAAGCGTTGTGTCTGCTTGTCCAAGTGTCGTCTTCTTCAAATGACTCGCAAGAATTCCACGTAACGATGCTCAGTGACTCAAGGCCGGCGTCTGATTGTCTAGTAGAGTCTTTGGAAGTGTCAACAGGAGTTAAATATTCGCGTTTGCCGATGGCTAGTTTTCCATTCATTGTGTTGTCACGCGGACAGGTTCCCGATGGAGTTTCCAATTTCGTCTGCGTTGTAACACCATAATCTTCTTTGGCACCTTTCTTGGTACGCGAAGCATTGCGGATAATCTTCATCAACGATGTTCGCTTACGTTTCGCATTCTCGCGATGATGACCGCATTCACCCATTGCGGTGGTCGTCAAATTAGACTTGGTAACAGTGCCGTCCACGTTATAGATCATTTCACGGCAATCCTTTTCATGTTTTGCTCGTTTCTTGAATAAGGAAGAGGTATAACACAACAAACGACGACGGTGCCTTCTCTGTTTGCCACCATTCCCACCGTGGGCGAGCAGTTGTCCCTTGTTCTCTTCAGCCAAATGAGTCTGCATTGAACAAAGATAATTACGTCCAACATTCAGCAAATTACAGAAACCAAAGTAGTTACAGCCGTAGCCTCTAGAGTACAAGAAATCTAAATCAGGAAATCCTGGTTTATAAAACGAACTGTACAGTCGGTGTAAAAAACAACAACCGCGAACTGACTGATATTCTCACAGCAACCGCAGACGGTCGCATATATCCACAACAGAGTTCGCTGCCAACAACCAACCGTGAAGAGATAGGAAATAAATCATTACTGATTAACGATAAATCTTACCTATGGAGTGTTGCATGCCCGTCATGATGAGGATTTGAGAGTTGTCGTTGATGTTGATGGATTAACGGCCAATAAAACGTCGCACAATAGCCACTGACTTTCCCTTGGGATGGATAATTTGACTCGACCGCCACTGACCAGTTCGGCAGTTCCCCACGAAGATTATCGGGCAAACTGTTCCACTGGCTCGCAGGACAGTATCAATTGCTCCACGTGAAAGCACTTGCTTCTTGATGTGACGACGGGTTCAACTGACGGGGTCGATGTACGCTTGACGTAGCGTGGTGTGGGCAAAAGCGGTCAACCGCTCACCGCTACAAAGACGAGACGGCTCCAAGACGATCAGAAACAGCCGTTGCTACGAAATGTGATTCTTTGAGGCTTTGACCGACATTTCAATGGGTAAACAGTCTTTACAATACTACGTCGAAGCACCGACTCCGTCAACGCAGTGACAATAATTGCACTTCCATCTCTGCTTCATGCTGAGCGTGGAATAAAACAATTTCTTACTATGCGCTTTTGTCAATCGAGCAAGGACAGGCACTTCCCCGCCGGCAGCGATCTGGAACCAGCAGGTTTAACGTAAACTGTAAACAAATCACTTGTCAGCTTTCTGTCGGCACTTTCCCACACTCAGACGAGGACCACTTCAATTACCACTAGGTGTTGAAGGCGGTTAATTAACAGCCGCAAACCAAGTAAGTACGACTGTCCAATTACCACCGTATGCTATTATAATGAACAGACTCGATTGCGTGAAGAGCGTGACTGCATTTATAGATTGAATATTGAACAAGTCGCAAGTCCCCGCCTCTTATTAAATCACCAACAAACCGCACTAAAGCAGAACACAATCGATCAAATCAGATTATGCATGGCTACTACTCAGCAAAAAGACTTCTCGCACTACAGTATTAAATTAACCAAACGCTGTCCCAATGCATCGTGGGATTCAATGGATTTTAACAGACTTTATTTTGAGTTGATATGGGCATTTTGACAGCCAAGAACAAAGCAGAAATCGACATGGCTAGGTGAAACGTACCTACAGCTGGAGTACAGACGACAGGGTTACTGAGGTGTTAGAGGTCTTTTACGAACGCCATCTATAGTTTTAAGTTGTTAAAAAAATTTAGTAGATGCAGTCTAGTGCCAATTGCTAGTGGAGAACAGACTGTCTGGACATACAATGTTAGCATGTCATGGATCAAAATAAATTTAATTCAGAATAATTATCTTCATAACTGTAATCATCGACCAGCGTAATCTGACGCAACAAAATGTGATCACGTTTTCCATTATTTCAGATCAATGTATACAACGGACGTAATCCAGCGAGGACAATTCAAAGAGAGCCAGAAGAGAGCTAGAAGTCTTATTAGTCCTGCGTTATACGAACGTGCCTAACTAAATGCAATTGAGTTCGCTCAAATTGCGTATTTGGCGCGTCCGTGTCATAAAGTCGAACTTGATGCTAAAATTTGCTTCAGAAAGGGGAGGGTCACGGAAAATTTAACACCAAAACGATCAGAAACGTTCCTTACGAGCTAGGCCTAGATCATTTCGTTAAATACCTGCTGGTTTTCAAATCGGCAACAGACAACAATACATCATCGCATTAAAACACGCAATTTCGTGAGACGTTCAAGCTGGTTGCGTACTATTTTGATGGTGTGAACAGATTAAAGGACAGATTACGAGCTGCTCATCACGTGACAGAACAAAAGTGTAACTCGGTTGCAAGAGTAGAAACGAGATTGAAAATTGGAATTTCTTTTATTTTTTCTTTCTTTTTGAACACCAATTTCTAACACTTCGCAATAAAACTTTATTTCAATTGAACATCCGGGAAAATAATCCACAATAAATAAAATGAAAATTGATACTTTATATGATAAAACGCGTCTAGAATTAACTACAAATTACTCATGTTGGATTATTTCAATAATACATGAACACATGATAACTACAAAATCGAGTAATCTGTAGTTAATATAACATCTAATCTGGCGAGGGCTGAATAACAACCTCGGAAATGGTATTCTAACAACAAAGCAACAGCTTTATCCCGAATGATTGCACGCGACGTCACCCTCCTTCAGCCTCCTTCTGTCGCTCCTGCACAACACTAATGGTAAAGTCGCTGAAAATGGATGCCAACACGTCGCAAAGCGCGATAAGTGAAAAGTGCAAGTGGATGTATTGCGAACGAGCTGTTGAAATCATGTAATCTGGTAATGAGTGTTACGTGTTGACAGCGAGTATCGTTTCCATGACAATGGGACATTGTGTGAACGCATCGAGATAAACGGTCAATAATTGCGACAGGAATGTATCTGTCGATTGTTTTTCTGGCGACACAACGAACACGATTTCCCACACGAAAATCTCTTTCGTGTAAATGCAAGAAATGAATTTGGTTACAGAAAATTTCTTTTCTCTCGCAGTATTGTACTTTAGTACGGTCAAGACTCAAAAGCGTTGACCATGCGGTAAAAACCTTGAAAAGTAATATACTACTTGAATTTGAGTACATGTAATTGGATTTCGCCTTAGGTGATGATCATAATTATTTCAGATAATCGAACTTCTTGACAAAGTGCACTTCCACTGTATAGTGGTTGAAAAACGAATCCGATTACCGATCGGATTATTACTTAATCCGATAAACATATCGCTTCTTTTGAGTATGCAATAAACTGGATTTGTCTGTACCCTAGAAGACCCAAATGCCAAAACATTGCTTAAATGCCTTCCTGATTTATACAGGGAGTGCTAATTACCATGTTATACGGTGGCGGGGCAACAACGCGTGGATGTCTCGAGCGCGGGTCGTGCCAGAGACAGTCATCGTATTGTGTAAACTATATAGGTCGGCTAACTCCCTGCTCTGTGCATCTTGCGTACTACATTCGAAGAACAAATTGTGAATGTTCCAGATTTAAATTCCATCGGAAATGAGCAAACATCTGCGGGATTCATGTAAATTCGTGCAGAGATGCACAGTTCCAGATGAGAATCCATCTCGTAAGAATAATCCATCTCGTAAGAATACTGGGCTTGGTGAAAGGATTAGCCACGCTCGGAATGAGCTATAGAAGTCGTGTTGATGCTCTGTCCATGAAAGCGAATGCGCGTCCACGAAATCTTCCAAACGACGAAAATCAACATTCAACACAACTGACAGAATAGCAGATGATTAAATTATGTAGGGCTACGTTACTGACTGGAAAGCGGAACGAGTCAGAGCTCACCGACCTATCTCTGTTCATTGCGATTTCGTTGAAACCAAAATGTGCGATGTACTGCATGCAAAATGGGCACAACAAATCAAATATCTCCCTCTCCGTCGATCGGTGACAAATGGTTCAATGCGCACACGGCAGCAATGGCACTAAAGTGGGCAAACAATCACCGCTGCATACGGTATACGAATTGCTCGTTGTATACACGCCTGCGTACCATACGGAACTGGCATGGCCAGATGGACAGAAAGCAGACGGCACGCAAACAACGAATTGCGATTCTTATCTTTGGTGGCAATTCTTGATGAACAATGCAGCTACTATTTATTCATAGGCAAAAACAGAGTTGCAAGCCATGAAAATTTTAATCATGAAATATTGCAAAAGGCGAAAAGCAAGTTAAAATCAGCCTGCATGTACAATTTCGGTTCAAGCAGCGCATCATTACGCTTACGAACAGCTAAGAAATAGAATCATGAGCTAATCGTAAAATGTCATAATTGCTGGCTCAGGTTTGACTCCGTGCGGTCAATGTAAAGATTGCGCCCAAACCAAACCGCTTGGGCTGGGAACAACGGGGTCTGAGCAGCAATAACATGTAATCGTGTAGTTAATCGAACACCGAAAACATACACTGTACACTATTACAGCAAGCTTACCGTTCGCAAGTACTTTCAGTTCTTTCTCCCGCGTCCAGTGGGATCTTTCCACGAAGGTAAACCAGGGGGACAGGTGGTCACGTACTAATGGGAACAGTCATACGCTCCATCTGCCAACTACAAACCCACAATTCGCTCACTCACAAAGGAAGTTGGTGCGCTCTATACGGATTTGTGGGATCTCAATGGAGCAAATATTCAACTGTCACGGGTCTAGTAAGACAAAACCAAGAAGCTGATGTTTGGAGCAATCCGAGGTGTCTACAAAACGACGACGGATGCGAAACAAGGAGCCCAATTGACGACAAATTCAAAGCAATGCCAGATTTCAAAAGAGAGTGCAGTCGACGAAGAATGATTGACCGCTTGTTTGCAAACAACTCGATATTGTGTCGACACCAGCCCACGCCATTCAGAAGTGCATTGAGATGAGATTGACCAGTAACTCAACAGTCACCTCGATTTGCTTCTGAGCCGGCTTCTAGAGATTTCAGCGTCACTCCAATGGAATAAGACACGGCTGCGGTAAAGAAAACTTGCTTTTGATAGGGTCGAAAAAGAGAGGTTAAACCGCTGAGACCATCAGGAGCCAAGGAATCGTATTTAGGAATTCTGGCTCGCGCTACCTCTCAGGGTTCCAATATCCCCTCCACTTCAACCAAGCGGAACAATCTCAGCGCACAAAGCAAACATTCTCGAAACAATCCAGCACTTCTCAAGAATGTTTATCGGACCCAGGTTACTTTCCTGTCACTGGCAGATGTTCTACGATTTCACAAAACCTATTTAATCCGAGAGATCTCCTGCTCTCTGTTTGTCGCTTAGCAACGCGTTGTCAGTAAACCACTTCTATAACAAGGAAAAGAAGCTGCTGAGTGACAAAATGCAATAAAGCTAAGAGATTAACGCATCAACATCATGTTGCGCGCAAACGAGAGGCAACGCAATATGCTCTCCGGTGCTTCCGTAATCGAAGTGAGTAGTGAACGAGTGCTTGTTCCACCAAGCGGCCGCCAGACAGCAAACAAACCACAAGTTTCTATTTGTTGATATTTGCTAGTAAACTAGCAGCTATATCTTATTTCCTTGACTCAGCACGCGAACGGAGCTGAACGGAACTACCGAATGATATGACAACCGTGGACGGTAACGCGGTGCTGAGGAAACAAACGTTTACTGCAGTTTATTTGTTTTGAGAATAAATGATGACTGATGGTGTAGTGTACTTAATTACAGTATTCGTAACCTCTTTCTCGTGTCAGTTAGCCTCCTATATTAATATCTATTGTTCTCATTTCCGTTAACGTTATACATAAATAACATGTCTTCTTGTATCTAGCCAGAGAGAAAGAGTTAGCCAGAGCTTAATGTATTGCACATCTTATTACCAGGACACGCCTCGTTATTCCTTATGTTATGTAACAAGAGATTGTCCACATCATCTTGTTACAAGGAATAAGCGTCACTAGGCTACATACATATCCACGCTTTTGCAACGAAAGAACGAAGGCCACGCATCATTTAACCCCAATCCAAGCATGATCCAAGCAGCTCTTTACAAATAGTTTAATTCTTTCACTTTCGGATTCCCCGCCGTAAATGGCAGCGCAGCGTGCTCCGCGATTGCGCACCACTGTCACTAATACTACTATACACTGTACACAGCGCAATCGATTGTAGTCACTCACGAACCAATGAAAAGCACCGCAACAGAATAGAGAAGTGCAAAGAAGTCTCTTCGCCACCCGGTAAGCATCAACAGCCTCATTTGTACAATTTAAATCCTTTGAAATGTTCTTGAATTTCTTCCTTTGGATAAGGCTTGACGGCAATGCATGTTGGGATGTTTTCCGGTTGCTCAATCCACAATTTATGATCAACTTTATTCTCAGCAAGCTTGGAGGCAAGACTTTTCAAATTCTCTTCATCTTGCGCCTGTCAATAAGAGAAACGCCGTATTAATTAAATTTATGGCGGGAAACAACGTAAATAAATTCCCAATCCTTTCAATAGTATATCCCTTTACTACGATATAGATACGTTTCCCCTGGCCCTTGGATATTCATTCATACGAAATGGGCTCTATCGACATGTCAGTAAAGTCCAGTTACCACATGTTACCTGTAGGCTAACTTTCAGATTGATGATAACTTGATAAGTATAGTTCCTAAAATGTAACGCCTATCAATACAAACCCCAATCTATTTATCACTTGCCTTAAAAATATCACGAACCTTCGTAGTGGCTGACGCGCGGTCAATGTAAACACAATGTCGTCATTGTATAGTCACGTGATAGTAAGAATATGTAGCCGTGTCATCCTGTAATCATCCTCTTTCCCGTCTGTACTTCGTTGTGTCAACAACTCTGTTAGTCCTCTTATCTACGCTGTGTCTCATGACATAGAGCTCTGGTACCAACGACCATATGTACTCCTTGGAACTCTGCCATCTCTCCCTGTCGTGGGACCAGCAACTTGTCTATCAAATATATTACATGTGGAATGCGAAAGCCTCTATCTTCGTCTCTTCGTCCTCCACACCTTTACCAATGAACAGCTTAATGACAAAAACAATGAACAGTTCCGAAAATCATCATCATCATCATTCATCAATTTCCTGCATTTGTATCCATCTAAAAGATGATTATTAAAATGTGCTGCCAGACAACAATACGCTCTTCATAAAAATATTGCTTCTCTTGAAAACACCATGACCCTTGAAAAGCGCGATGTCTAATTAATTAATTGATTATGAATGGCATGTACTGGCACAACAATTTATTGACTCACAACCATCGAGAACAATCAGATATCTTTAGTTCTATACATGTGCCCCACTAGCCTAAAGATCAATTAATTTCTCACAACAGTTGATGTTGTTGACATTATTACTCCGAATTCAATAACTTTTACAATCAAAGTAGAGAATTAAACTAGAGAGGTACTGAGCTACATCA
>OFHS01000613.1:22097-38470 GCA_900245855.1 Calvadosia cruxmelitensis
ATTAGAAGAATAGTGCAAGGGGGAGAGGAGTAGAAAAAACTGGATTCCATAAAGAACTGCTGCACACAATTTCATAATCTATGGTGCATATGCAATGGAAGTCTGTAGGCAGATTTGAAGCAGGAGACAGATGGGATGCAAGAATTTACAACTTTGCATTACAACAATTATTTCGAAAGTAATAGAACGCTTGGCTGACCGAGAAAAGCACATTATTTTGCATTCCCAATGGGTCTACTTCCTCCTGCCTGTTTCTCATACAGATTTTCATGCAGCTGTGAATACTTAGTCAGGACAAAAGGAAATAAATCTGTCTTTGTGGTCACCTTTCCTGAGGGACCACCAGAATCAGAGACCACCCCTGGCCTGAAAAAGTGGAATCATCAAGACGAAAAAGTCTGATAGTACAAAGACAGATCAATATCATTTCAATTACGGATAGCACATTTTGCAATCAAATCCTCTTGAACAGGTGTAGCTCAGTATTTATCTCTGCTATGCAGGATTATTTAAGAGTAACTGGAACTCTATACGACCACATCTACACTTAGGCCTACAGCCTCCAGGACCTGAGAAAAATGACCTTTATAGACAGGTGTCCTTTCTATCCAGGGTGATTTCTATAGAAAGTCTCATTTTGGGGTTGTGAACAGCGGCCTTTATACACAGGTAGCTGCTCTATAGAGGTGGCCGCTAATACAGGTTTAGCTGTACTACATATTTTGTTTCCAGAACATTATAATAAATTGTGTTCATTTTTACAAGTACTTGTCTAAAACCAGGGAAAATAGTGTGCAAGTCAGGGATAGAACACCGCTTATAAATACAAAATTGAATATAAAGCCCGGGGCAAACGACGCAACATTTGCACCCAACATCGTCCAACAATTGTTGGGCGCGAAATGTTGCGTCGTTTAGCCATCGTGTTGGAACGTGATGCATGGTGTTGGGACTTGTTGGACGTTGTCGTGCTATTTTTGATTCAGATCAAAAACATTTTCGATGTTGGACGGAAGTAAAGGAATTTTTACGAGACTAGCACCTTTTAATGACGCACGACATCGTCTACGCAGGCGCAGTATGAAAAACTAACGCACGTGGTGTGCTGTCGTGTGCCTTCAGGTCGGCAGCCCAGTGCAAATAAATAAGTAAATAGAAGAAAATTACTTATATGGCCAGCGCACTTGAAATAAATTGTTTCCTGCAGAAAATGGAGCATGCTGAAGTCCAAGAGCACTGTTTCACTGATGGTGATGGCTTTGGAGAATGGAGATAGCACAACTACGGAACCATAGGAAGACGAGGACTCCGAATTAGCTGCATTGCTCCGAGCGCTAGACAATTTGGGCAAACGCAAAGCTCCAAACAATAGTGCTGGTGACGATGTCGCGTTCACGTTCACGGCCAAATTAAAGGCTTCTAAAGTGTGATATATACACACCTGGGAATACAGTAAGTGACTTGTACCGTATTGTAAACTAAGGGATTATCGGGGTGTGTCAAGGCTGTTTTATTTTTATTGGGGTCAGCACTGACAACGGGCTGCACCCAACCAAACCAAGCTTGCTCGTGGCAGAATTGAACGACATAGAAGTCAGCATCTGTAGATTTTCCAGGTCTCTGGAGAGGGACAGGAGCGAGGTACGAGTGAGCCTTTCTTCTTTGTTATTCTACTCTGACGCTTTCGAATGCGGGTGCGTCAAGGAGTTAAATCGATGTGTCTTTCGGCCACGCTTTTTCTTCCTCGGGCGGCATACTGAATGACGAGGTCATGTCAAACAGCCGTAAGTAGAAAACCAGCAAGCGGCCGCTGGAAACAACAAGTGTTAACCAAACAGCAAGGCGAGCCAGGGCAAGGTCAGCATTCACCTGCATGAGCTGCTCCGCAAGACTGATTTCCATATTTGATCCAGCTACAAGCATAGCCCCTTACGAAGAGGGAAATTGGGGAAAGAGCATAACCAAATGAATGATGCTCCCGCAACAAAGATACTACGGCCAATAGCAGAAGTCAGAGTAAAACATTTCAGTTGTTAAGGTCCAAGGTGAATGACACAGGCGAGCTTCATCTGCTGATTTCATTTAACCATGTACCTACTATTTGTAGGACAATACTATCTGCGCAGTTCTGTACCTAAAGTCCACATATTGAAAAAGAAGAACAGGATAGAAGAAGAAAATGTAATGCTTCATTTGATTACTGAGCTTGTCTTATGTATCAAGGCATGCAAAGCAAAGGAAAGTTGAATGTTAGTTGAGGTAAATATCGAATTGCGAGACAGCAAGAGAAGTAGTGTGCTGTGTGCAAAGTCAAAACACAGAAAACAACAAGGTAGATGAAAATGTCGAAGTTGAAAAGCGGACAGCTATGCCAATAAGGAGAGTCGAAGCATGGCAGGAAATAGCTCTCTCGGCACTCAACAGCTTTCCTCTTTCGGCATGTATTAACAGGAAGTCAAGAAGACAAAAATTTGTCGCAGAAGACACTCAGACACTCAGTGGGAGACCAGTTTCCAGTGGTGGCGCCAGACTAAAAGATCTAGAGAGGCAAAACCAAGTTGGGGAGAATCCCCTTTCAGCAATGACCAGAGTTCATTGGAACTACAGCCGCAGGAGTTGCTTTTGCACTGCTAAGTGGGCCAAGGGTAGCGCCACGGTGGGGTTGACGGGCGAAACCCCGAAATGTTTTTACAATATCCCTCACAATTTTGCAAATTTATTGCTTTCATCTGGATGGCATTTTCAAACATTGTTACCAACTTGCCTAGTAGTAAACAGATTACAATATGTTAATGCAAGCATGCAACTGGTTATATGGCAATGCTTGGCATGATCTTGAAGAGAGTGAATGGATATGCTTTAATAAAAATACAATTAAACAGAATTCATTTTGTCAGATGGATGTGCTTGTGGTACAATGACGCCGCTTCTAGCTGTAGAGGAAGCTTTTGATGTGCAGTGGTAACTTCTCAGTTCTGAATGTAGGTCTGTCACGTTTTGTTCAATATACTAAACAATAGCTTACTGGGTGTAATTACGACGCCTCCAAATTCCCCCTCCCCTTAACGAGTTTCTTGACGGATTTGGAGGAATTGAAAATTCGACCTAAAATTCAACTGGGAGACGCGTCCCCCCACAGTCAACCCCCTGGCGCTGCCCCTGCCAGTTTCGAGCCTCGTTGAAAAGCAATACAAAGGGATCTCATGCAAGGGGGGCCAGACAATTGGCTATCACAATTTACAAAGCGCATTTACTGTTGTACGATAAATGAAGTGAGATAGAGTTGCACCAGAGGTGATGATAGGAGTAGCGTACATGCAGTCAACTACATCAATCGGCTTAGGCTACACGAATTTCATCAATAATGACGAGTTATTGAATAACCACTTAACTTTGTAGTCCGTCTTTATTAAATACTAGCGGCTACGCCGCCAGGGCCAACGGCAGGACTCAGCATAATGCATCTCAGTCTATCAGGTTGAGGGTGAATAAGATGGACGNTGACGGATTTGGAGGAATTGAAAATTCGACCTAAACTTCAACTGGGAGACGCGTCCCCCCACAGTCAACCCCCTGGCGCTGCCCCTGCCAGTTTCGAGCCTCGTTGAAAAGCAATACAAAGGGATCTGATGCAAGGGGGACCAGACAATTGGCTATCACAATTTACAAAGCGCATTTACTGTTGTACGATAAATGAAGTGAGATAGAGTTGCACCAGAGGTGATGATAGGAGTGGCGTACATGCAGTCAACTACATCAATCGGCTTAGGCTACACGAATTTCATCAATAATGACGAGTTATTGAATAACCACTTAACTTTGTAGTCCGTCTTTATTAAATATACCTGTTAATTTCGGTATCAAAATCAACAATCTTTCATCTGTATTGGTAACTACACATTCTGATCCAAAGTCAGCGTCACTATTCTTAATCTTCGGAATTTGAGAACTTTAAGACTAACGAATGCGTTCCACTTTGACCACTGAACGGTTTTGCTTGCAATGCTTACCATTCAGAAAACAGTGCCTGCCTGAACCTTGTGAATTCTAGGTCGCACTTCTGCAGGGTTGTGACAGTTACTTTTTGAAAGTAACTAGTTACAGTTACAGTTACATTGTATAGAAATTAACTAGTTACTTTCAAAAGTTACTCATCCTCAAAAGCAACTTTCTAAAGTTAACAGTTACTTGACCAGAAGAAGTAACTAGTTACAGTTACTTTCAAAGTTACTTTTCCCAAACTTAAAGAAAAGATCCAAGCAAGTGTTGCAAGGGTGATTTTATGTTGATTGTTGTTCAAAATGGGAAATTAGGCATTTTTTGTTTGCTATAAATTAGGTTGCAGAAAATTGAGCTCTCGGAAGCATGTTGTAAGTTCAATAGTTATAAAGCAAATTGAATTTTAAATTGAAAAAGTAACTTGACTTTTAGCTTAATTTTCAGAAAGTAACTTACAAAAGTTACTTGTTTTATTTGGAAAATGTAACTAGTTAGGCCTACAGTTATAAGTTACTTTTTGCACAAAGTAACTACTTACTTGTAAAGTTACTAGAAAAGTAACTTTTCAAGTAACTAGTTATGTCACATCCCTGCACTTCTGTGATACTGTGCTCACATTAAACTTTTCGAAGTGGATATTCTTACGGTAACCGTAAACATTCTTCAAAAAGATAAACTTACGGAAGTCGATTGCGCACGCGCGAACCATCGACGCACGGAGGATTGCGGATCATTTCTTGTTTACAACAAACTTAGCGAACAATATTTCTTGGCGTCTGAGTTCGATGTCCACTGTTATTTACGAAATAGGCGGGATTTGTCTTCGCCATGCGGAAATCTTGGCTTATAGAGTCGCTGGGTAACGTTGAAGTTCGACATTTCCAACGTACGTCGATTGTAGATCAACGTAATGTTATTTCATGTCTACAATTAGCGACAATTTTTCGACAATGACAGATACCTTCGAATCGCCTTGCGTACAATTTTACAGAATTATAGTTAATTTATTAATTTGTGAAAAAACAAGCGTCGTAAACATTGGAAGGAAATGATGTGCGGCTGTCAGAGGAACAAGCTTTAGCAAAATTGGCGCGCTATTGATCGTGCGGGAGTCCTTTCGGTCGATCTGAATAAAATTTTGCTTCTCAACAACAACAATCCTCTTCTTCGAAAGATAAAACTTTGCATCCAAGAAAGATCACAACAAATTACCAAGAGAACGCGATTGCCAGCATAAACTTTGACTTCCATTGCCAGCGAAGCGAGGTGGAGTCGAAGATGTTGAAACCATGACTCTGGTTGAAACTGGTTCGAACTTCAAAGTTCGATGTAAGCAAACCTTGATTCAAATTGATCGCGTCAAAATGATGGTTCGCGCGTGCGCAATCGACGTCCGTAAGTTTATCTTTTTGAAGAAAGTTTACGGTTACCGTAAGAAT
Source organism: Calvadosia cruxmelitensis (assembly GCA_900245855.1). Taxonomy (NCBI): domain Eukaryota; kingdom Metazoa; phylum Cnidaria; class Staurozoa; order Stauromedusae; family Kishinouyeidae; genus Calvadosia; species Calvadosia cruxmelitensis. The sequence continues at coordinate 27,536 of OFHS01000613.1, forward strand.
ATCCACTTCGTAAACTTTTAGCCTAGAAAGCGTGCTACATAAAACAGGCTGAGAATGATCCGAAGCTGATGTTTTGTAATTTGAAGTGTGCAGAAGCCCAATTAAAACATTGAAAGTGCAGCCCTGCAGCGACCTATGGCTGTCCGGCTGTCCCAGCCCGACACTCCTCCCTTTGCTATTTTAGTTATCCCTTGATCCCTTAGGCCTCTGGCACGTCCTAGGGACGGGAGATGGGAGTGGCGAACTTTCATGCAGGAGCGAGGTCTTATGGCTAAAGAAATATAGAAACATGGTGACTAAATTGAGGGTTTGGAAAACGCAAGCAGTGCACATTATGGCAGTATCTCAAACTCAACTCCTCCTAAACTGAATTCCTGTCGTAATAGTCAGTGTGACGATGTCCTCACCTCGAGCACCACTTTGTGCATATTGTCGACGTCATTTAGGTAATCTTCTGTATTCGAATCTTTACCATAAAATTCATTAAGAACGGCTGAGGACGCATGGCAACATTGAGCAATTACAGCACCAACTGGCCATTTCAAGCTTTCTGATAAATCCCTTCTGATCACAATGTACTGAACCAATCTTTTCGCCGCCATTTTGAAGATCATCAAGACTGGCAGTCTCGCCTCATCACCCTGTGGTCTCGCCTCTCGACCGTGGCCGACCCTACTTTTGTACTCACTGTAACTACAGTATAGCGAGCATTGTACAGTTCTTTCTTTGCAAGCAGGCTTTCGAATAATTTATTAAGTTTGGTCGCTGTCAGCAAGTTGCTGATATATGAAGGGAAACGGCGTAATTCTTCTCTTAATCCTGGGAAAATAATTACGATACCTTTCAAGAAACTGTACGGTATAGTCAGAATGGATGATAATGTTACGACCAAACATCTAGCTTTCTCGCAACAAGCAAAACCAATTTCTGTTCTCATGTTGATATTCACAATCGCCGTTATTACAATACGCTTGATTTTCAGATGCAATTATTCTTTATTATTGTGCGGGTAATTGTATAAACACGAACACTTGTCCTTTGTCATCCGTTATCCTCTCCACGTTTTTATATCCGTTTTAAAATAATTTTTTTTCCCAGAAATTTATTTTTCTTCTTCTTCTTCAAATTAAACAACATCTTCATCTGGCTGACGGTTACGTCGTTGCCTGATTAATACATGGCAGCTAGTCAATAAAATTATGTGTATATCATCAGGCTGAGATACACTACATTGGATAATAAATTAATGTATACTACTACAAATAAGCGATAAAAAAATTTATTTACAGATTACGTTGGAACTATGCGATAAAAAGTGTCTAATTACTAATAATCTTAGAATATTTTATTTAAAAAGGAACATGACGCGGCTAAAAAGTACTTTGCTTGATCATTTCTGGGATTGCTTCGACTACGACATTGCCGCAAGCCAGGCCTTGAATGCGTCCAATGAAGGAGCCTCCACTGCTTGACTTGGCAACGCATTCTATTCCCGGATCGTCCTTGGGAAGAAGGACTGGCTCGCGTAAAGCTGATTTCCTCGCGGAAGCTGGTAGGAAGAGCTATTCGAATGCCGGGTTGTTCTTTTCGCTGGTAACAGATAAGATGCATTGTCGATATTATCTATCGTCAAACGATAAACACAGTATTTAGAGACATGAATATGGATAGCAAAATAAAATTTTCTTGCAACAGTGCTTTTGATTATAATTACAAACATACTAACAAAAGTCGCTATAAATAAGATTCCATGTTGACGACTAATTGTGAGCATCTAAGTTCCAGAAGGTCGTGCATGTTATACATTGTAAAACACATCGCTGATTTCGTGCGATTGTTGAATATTTACAAGAGCAGTCATGACGTCAGCTCGTGAGGTCAAGGTGCACGGGCGAGGCAGTGATGATACGAGGCCGTAGTGATCTCTTGCACAAGTTCTAGACAGGAAACATTCCTGGTTTCTTCGCATCGATGGGAAGCAATGACTTCCAATCGAACTTCCCATTCGAACCATGTGTCAAAGATGGAACAGGAGGTTCAACTAATTTCCAACTTCCTTTGCTATGTTCCTTTACGCAGGCCAATCCACAATAGGGTACTTTCTGCACAATGCGAACAAGATCCTCGTGAGCACGTGCATTTTCACCGATCAGCTGTCTTGTGCACGCATCTAGCGTGGCAGCGTGTCCAACCACAAGGGAACAACCATCATCGAATGATTTGACGATCGATTTGACGACTGCGTAAGACCGATTGTAGAAATGCTCGGCAGTTTCTGTCAGCTTCAAGGATTTAAATTGAACACATGTCTTGTAGCGGGCGTCGACGTCCAACCCAAAGGCGCGAAGCTCATCCGTGGTCATCCATTTTGGCATGACGCCGCGACACCAAGCCAGCCATTCATACAGGCCTGCGTCCACTTTGATTGGAACCTGTCCATCAATGCCAAGGCCCTCTAGAATGGCTTGTGCTGTCTGTATAGTGCGCAGGGCAGGCGACGTGTAGACAGACGTGACAACCACATCACGTTGTCGTAGCTCTTCGCCGATCAGTCGCGCTTGACAGCGACCCATTTCAGTGATTGGGGAGTCCTGGAAGAAAGTGTCCGGCCCACCACTCCTCTGTGGAATGCGTTGCGGCAGATTCAGATTCGTTCGCGAGTAGAATCCACTGGAGTCGAAGTGTTGCTGCGCCCATTCATGGCCAAAGACGATGTCAACGCGCTCGGCATGTCGCATCAGCAGAAGCTGTCGACCTCTCCCTTTCCCAGTCATCTGCTTAGCATGCCGACTCGCAGTGCTCGGTGACCACGTGCCATTCGAATTAGATTCATTTCGGCTTCCGCTACCAAAGAGCGAGCGCGTGCGTGAAAATAACCGCTGGTCATTCTGTTTAAAGGCATCAGGCTGAGGTCTGTTCGACTGTTGGACGGCGTTACGCTCCACTTTCTCCGTCGGTGGTTGATGGCGTGAATTCGTGGTAACAGAACGCGTTAGACTGGCGCTGTTGACGTGTTCTTCGTATGTTTGTGATGAGGATCCCTTTCTTGGTACGCCGTCGACCATGTAACCATTCGATGTCGTGCCCAGGCGCTCCAGCGTGAGTTGACGTTCCTGTAAGCTCTCATCTGCTTCGGACGAATGCGAAAGGACTGGGAGAGAGCTGAAAGCAGAACAGGCCAATCAAAGACATTAGACACGCGACCATGACAACGGGCGATTTAAAGGTCTCAGGCCCTTGTCGCATTTAGTGTTCATTATGGAACAATAGATCGAGGATGAGCTGTTTCTAATGTTGTTATCTGCGAATATCACACAAAGTTCTAAGTAATGTTGGTATGCATTTAAGTGGATTGGAAACTGGTTTCTGAAGACGCGATAAAGATATTTTTAATGTCAAGGTTATTGTTGCTGCGTTGTACAACCTATTGGAGACTGTGGATTTTTGTCTAGAAGTTAGAACGCACACAATTACATTTTGACTTACTGTCCTGGTAGCCTCTTGATGCCGTGGTGGACAAGAAACCACAATCAACAAGTAACAAGTTTTAGCTTTTCTTTTGTCCACCAACAGATTAAGAGAAAGTGCTCATGTGGCAAAAAGTGACCCACGAGCAGCGTCAGGGGACTGGGATGAGCGAGTCAAAGCAAGGTCAGGCATCCCAGTCTTATTAGCACTGCATTTCGCAACAGTTATGTGTTAAAGCGAGTCGTGACTTGTGATAAAGGAGGCCCGTGATTGGTGTCTACCCCAGCCTATATTTACTAAAAGAGGGACAAATAGGTCGTTGGCACGGCAACTAAGAAGCCACACCAGTGGAATACGACACGATCATTCCTTCTTGAAAACGTGGACGGCGTCTTACCAGTGGCGAATCCAGCACGTCCAGGCTTCTGATTTCTCGATGTAATTGTCTGGGAATAACCCACTCAATCCCGTTTCAAAACAAGTTCCCCTTTTCCATCCGTTGAAATTGGATCCATCGGGTGAAATGTAGACGTGCTGTCCACAGCCCAGCTGTAAGTCATTCTTAGAACGTGGTAAGAAGGAGTGAGCAACTTTGGCAACCTTTAAGGTTCAAACACCAAGTGTTACAGTAAAACATATTCACGAGATAAGTGGAGGTAAATACATTTACTTTTTACAACATTTCGGAGCCCGCTCGTGCCATTTTCAAGTCAGTAAAGAATGTTAAAAGAAATGTAGGTAAGATGTAAATTCGTACAAATTATCTGGGAATGTAAACAACAAAACAAATGTTGATAACTAGTGTTTAATGGGGAGAAATGAGAATGAGACAAATTCAATTAGGGGAAGAGAAAGCGAGAACCCATCCCTGTAGCGCTCTTGTGTGAAGAAGAGAGACTTGTTAGCTCCACAGAACTACAATGGAAAGTTATCAAATATTGCGTCCACATTATCGGAACTTCAGTTTAATACGATATGCCACAAGTGCTACGGATAACAATGTAACAGTCGGATTGTTAGCGATATTATAAAGGAATTAGCAAATATTTTGTTTTCCTTCTCACCTCGCATGCAGCAAACCGAGGGTCCCTTGAATACATCTGCAACTCCCATTGCACATCAGCGTCAACATCAATACTCCTAGCAAAGGATTCCAGGGCCTTTTGTTGGCTTGAATCAAACTGATAAGCAAGTGACATGTGAAGTTGTCTGCCATGAGGCTGCAGCCGAACTCCTACAAGCAACAAATGACAACATTATTTAAATGGCAAGACTTTCAATGCTAAGTTCAGAATGACAGAATGCAAGCTGAGACACTATCAAGAAGTGAGAATGTGTTAGGAATGCATTATCGTAATGTTGTTTTAATCGTACGAGTCAGGCCGTGGGCTAGCTCTTCCCACACAAGATATGTCTAAAAAGCATTCCTGATTCTATCGGGCTTCGAATCGGAGATGAGCAATGCACGAATAGCCAAGCTACAGTACTTGAGGAAGCACTGGTGAATGAACTACTGACTGACTCTACTTTGTACTACCTGTTCTACGGGCAGGGCAGCCAGGGCTGTATCTGAGAAACTAGTTAATTAAAAAGCTACATTTTCAAGTTATGATCAAAGTTACTTTCGTTTATACAGTAGTTAAGTAACTTCTCACATCTCATGATATCAGTGAATATAATATACTCAAGGCAAACCAATCGCACAGTTTCATCTTAACTTCAAGAAAACAACTGGGACTATCTGTAGCTACCTTTCTGGGAAGTAACTAGTAACTTTTCATTGCTACTGTTACAGAAAAGTACCAATTGACGAGTAGGTATAAAGAAAGCAACTGCAACTGTAACTGGCTACTTGTAAAAAGTAACATTTACAGCCCTGCCTATTAAACAATTGACTGGTAAGCCATATATTTGTTCTTCTGAAATTTCTAGCTATTTAATCGGAATTTGAAATTCCAGTTTAGAATTTTTATACTTTTTAAACCATCACTCATTTTCCACAATGCTTCGTTATAGATATTTGGATTGCTTGCATGTTTGCCTGTGCCTGATCTGCATATAAGCAGAATACACTGAACTGTAGACTGGAGAAACCTTAAAGTCTTGACTGCCGTTCAGCTTGCAACCAAATTGTGCTGTGATTGGGTTGACAGTAATTACACACTGAATTATAATAGTTGAATGGAACTAGTTCTGTCGAACCCGGGATATCTGACTGTCAAGCACACATCCTGGCCACTAGACCGTACTAACACGAGAAAGACAAGCTGACAATGTGTTGCAGCTGGAGTAAACTCCTCGTTTGTCAACCAATTTAATAGTAACGATGAACAATCCTACAATACAATTTGAACGCAAGCTAAATAAGAAGGTAACAACACAGGAACAACAATGTAAGGAGTTTACTTCATGAACAATCAATAAACATAAAGGTCCGATTGCGTCAGCTGGAGGACCTCCACATAGTAATCAATATGATCGACCACTTCAATGCTTTGGTCAGTGGTCGATCGCAGCAGCCCAACACAGATAGTTTTGCAGTAACACAATGGCACAACTGAATTATTGCCACAATGCGCCAGCATAAACAGGAAATAAAGAACCAATGGAGATATAGAATAAATATAATTGTACTAGACTAACACTTACCCATCTTATCGTACATTTTCCCTACGAATGAATCAACACCTTCTTTAATCCAGTTCATTCCATTTTCTTCCAGGAACAATCCAATATATCCTTCTGTTTTGTGGAAGAAAAGTCTAAGTCTTTCTGGGTGGCGTTTCCTCATTGCAAAGACAACATTTGTGAGGATGTTCAACATATTTGGCACCTGGTAATCTTGAACCTGTACCAATCACAAAAAACGAACAAAAGTTATACAATGATCGTATCTAACAAGGAAAGTTGAGTTGTTATTAAATGTAATAATGTAATCAGGGTCGCATTATCCAATAGGGACGTTAAGCATGTGCGTCTGGCCCTCCATCTTCAGTAAGCTCTCTTAAATTGACAGCAACTGAGACATACTGTACAGTGTACACCATGAATCCAAAACATGTGAAAATTATGTAAAATGGAAAGCATCCTCCACAACCATGTGAAATAACAAGCAGCATGTGAAGAATTATCTGAAAATCCATGTGAATTGGGAAAATGAACAAAAAACTATGCGAAAAGCTCTTTTGCCTGTAAATCCAAGAGAAATGAGGAAGTCTTGCAGAATAAGTGAACAATTAAACTGTGTCTGAATGTAAGGCTGAAAAGATATACCTTCACCTAGATGTATATCACAACAACAAAAATGCAGATGTTTCTGGATAAGAGCAAGCAATGAAAACAATACCAGCTAATCCCATCAGAACAATGCAAAATTAATACCTTAAAGAATGATGACAACGTGACATGGGGAAACAGAGCATGAGCTGCATTGCGACCAACTCTTTTGTACGAGTCTTTCCAAAAATGTTCAAGATGCTTTGACAAGTTGCCAGTCGGTGCCAAAAATAGAACATATTCACGACTAAAAGGCTTGCTGACAGAGACGTCAGCTGCATGTGCCTTCAACCTAGAAATCAATAGGAAGCAAATTCCGATTCAAGAAATGCAAAATAAGCCACTTACCAGTTATAAATCCAATTAATAGTAGCCAGAGATCTAGAGAGTATAAACTCAGTCAGTTTTTCTGGCCTTGGTTCAGCATAAAATCCGATTGTACAGAAGCTGTGACCATAGCCGAGTTTGGATAAATAGCTACATAGAAAATTACAACATTGCAGAATCTTGTAAGCAATGATGTGAATCATGTGATATAATAGTTGTCGCAAGACTGTAATGGAATATGAAAATTAAAGAATATAATAATTATTTTAATTCTTGTCCTGCTCATAAAACTTGTTAAATGAAGACTTGAAGTCGCTTTATTGATTGCTGATTGGTTGATAGCTAGGAACCAACTATGTGATTGGTTATATGTTGCTACTTTTGAATTGTCTTGAAAACGTGTATACACGTCAATAGCAGGACAAGGGTTAATATAGGTTATCTTATAAGGGGAGCTTGTGCTCGTTGATTACTCTATCCTATTATACTTCATAGAAATCCTGATGTAATTAAACTTTGTTTGTATAATCATTGACTCATGGTTACTATGGTAACCCAGGAGTCTATGCGATGGGGGGATTTTACATTCATTTTTCGTATTCTTCCTTTTGATTAGATCACATTCCAATCAAGATCCTGCTTTGCAGACAAGCAATCAAGAAAGCGAGGAAGGAGATCTACAATAGCCAACGTAATTTAAGTTTTCTTGTATAAATGTTATAAAAATGAAGTCATTTTTTTCGTCATTGTTTTGCTATAAATTTACCTTTAACATTGTTGAATCCAAAAGCCAATCTGGACGACATGTGGCAAGAGTTGTACTGTACTTGCATTTCTAATTTATTTCAGCTCTTAATTCCGTGTTTTATGCCATTGTCTCAACATTGCTGACTGCTTTTCGTGGCTAGGAAGCTTGTTTTCTCGCTACGAGAAGGAGCTGGACTAGCTTGGAAAGGAGTGCTGATCCCATTGATTTGTAATTTGCTGCGTAGTTGTAGACCTATTTTTTTTTTGAATTTGTTCAAGTTCCTAACTGCATGCCTGTTTTGAGCATCATGGATGGGATTCAGTGACTATGTGGTTTGAACTGACCAATGTGGAATCAACAAGACTCTACAGTCTACAGTATGTAGGGTGGTTAAAAAATATATCTTTTCAAAATTCCATCTGTATTCTTGCAAAATATTTGTCAAATTCGGTAAAAATGTTGCATACAAAACTATAGTGTTCATAGTTTCTCAGATGGAGCTTCACATTCCACATGGTTTTCGATTCATAATGGATAGAGCCCAATGATAAAAATAGCATTTCCAAGAGCATTTTCTATGAGAAATCTGTATAAATTACCGTTTTACTGGCTACATATTGCACGTTAACTCTTGTCCTGCTCATAAATCTAGTTAAATGAAGACTTGAAGTCACTTTATTGAATGCTGATTGGTTGATTTCTAGGGACTAACTATCTGATTGGTTACAGTGTATGTTGATACTTTTGACGTGTTTCGAAAGCGCGTATATACGTCAATAGCAGGACAAGACTTGATAGATACTATCTCAGCATCTAGTTGCAATCTACCGCAGTCTTCATTAGATACAAATGTAGGCCTAGTCACTACTGCCATGTAACAAACCACAGTGCACAAAGGTTATGCCAAAATCAGATTTTGCAAAAAGTTGTCTATAAACAGTGCCGGCTTACCCACTAGGCAGAGTGGGAACGCACAGCCGTTACTACGCAATAGGCTCTTCAGAAGTCTGTAAACTTATTCGCACTAAATATTATTTGATCTTCAAAGTCAGTTTCATAATCATTATGCCACTTGCCATCAACACATAACCTGTGGGCTCAAGTATCAGGAAATGCAGTATCTGGCAGTCACAGCGGCTGCCTCTCGTTGGCGCCGGTCATGTTTTTGTGAGCTCCACAACTCATTCAGTTTTTATTCAAATATGTTNAAATATAATAATTATTTTAATTTTTGTCCTGCTCATAAAACTTGTTAAATGAAGACTTGAAGTCGCTTTATTGATTGCTGATTGGTTGATAGCTAGGAACTAACTATGTGATTGGTTATATGTTGCTATTTTTGAATTGTTTTGAAAACATGTATACACGTCAATAGCTCGTTGATTACTCTATCCTATTATACTTCATAGAAATCCTGATGTAATTAAACTTTGTTTGTATAATCATTGACTCATGGTTACTATGGTAACCCAGGAGTCTATGCTATGGGGGGATTTTGCATTCATTTTTCGTATTCTTACTTTTGATTAGATCACATTCCAATTAAGATCCTGCTTTGCAGACGAGCAATCAAGAAAGCGAGGAAGGAGATCTACAATAGCCGACGTAGTTTAAGTTTTCTTGTATAAATGTTATAAAAATGAAGTCAGTTTTTTCGTCATTGTTTTGCTATAATTTTACCTTAAGCATTGTTGAATCCAAAAGCCAATCTGGACGACATGTGGCAAGAGTTGTACTGTACTTGCATTTCTAATTTATTTCAGCTCTTAATTCTGTGTTTTATGCCATTGTATCAACATTGCTGACTGCTTTTCATGGCTAGGAAGCTTGTTTTCTCGCTACGAGAAGGAGCTGGACTAGCTTGGAAAGGAGTGCTGATCCCATTGATTTGTAATTTGCTGCGTAGTTGTAGACCTATTTTTGTTTTGAATTTGTTCAAGCTCCTAACTGCACGCCTGTTTTGAGCATCATGGATGGGATTCAGTGACTATGTGGTTTGAACTGACCAATGTGGAATCAACAAGACGCTACAGTCTACAGTATGTAGGGTGATTAAAAAATATATCTTTTCAAAATTCCATCTGTATTCTTGCAAAAAATTTGTCAAATTCGGTAAAAATGTTGCATACAAAACTATAGTGTTCATAGTTTCTCAGATGGAGCTTCACATTCCACATGGTTTTCGATTCATAGTGGATAGAGCCCAATGATAAAAATAGCATTTCCAAGAGCATTTTCTCAGAGAAATCTGTATAAATTACTGTTTCACTGGCTACATATTGCACGTTAACTCTTGTCCTGCTCATAAATCTTGTTAAATGAAGACTTGAAGTCGCTTTATCGAATGCTGATTGGTTGATTTCTAAGGACTAACTATCTGATTGGTTACATTATATGTTGCTACTTTTGACGTGTTTCGAAAACGCGTATATACGTCAATAGCAGGACAAGACTTGATAGATACTATCTCAGCATCTAGTTGCAATCTACCGCAGTTTTCACAGATACAAATTATGTAGGCCTAGTCACTACTGGCACGTAACAAACCACAGTGCACAAAGGTTATACGAAAATCAGATTTTGCAAGTTATCTATAAAGAGTGCCGGCTTACCCAGTAGGCAGAGTGGGAACGCACAGCTGTTACTACGCAATAGGCTCTTCAGAAGTCTGTAAACTTATTCGCACTAAATATAATTTGATCTTCAAAGTCAGTTTCATAGGCTAATCATTATGCCACTTGCCATCAACACATAACCTGCGGGCTCAAGTATCAGGAAATGCAGTATCTGGCAAATATACATCAAAACAATACCCTGGGATGTGTTCCTGATCACTTTAGAAGGACGTTTTCATTACAAACTAACAGCTCTTTGGGCACCTGTGTCTACAGCCCTATTTTTGACTCACGGTTACCATGGTAACCCGTGGGTCAATGTTGCGGAGGGGAAAATTTTTCTTTTTTTTTCATCTTCATATTCAGACCGTGGGAAAATTGGTCGCCCCCGCTGTGATCGTGGGAATCACACACTAGTGTGTCACATGTTATTCATTGATGACGTCATGGTGAAGTAGATTTGCGCTGAACTGTGCTTACGCAATTGTGCTAAGTTTTGGT
>OFHS01000614.1:0-27754 GCA_900245855.1 Calvadosia cruxmelitensis
CTTACTATTTGTATATATATACTATATATTTATACCAATCGTAAACGAAATACAAAACAACTGATTACAGAAATTGTGAAAAACAAGTAATTTGATTACATGATATGATCATGGGTCATCCCATAAGCACAAATTTGCTTGTTTTATCCAATTGAACATGAAGTCGATATGGTAGAGGCTTAAATTTATCTAAGATCTTTCGCCATCCGGTAATGGTTCAATATTCCAGAAATAGATTTTTCTACAAGTGAAAATTGAAGAGATACAGTACACATAATTTTGAGCAAAATTATAACATACGGTATCTGTGAATATAAGTGCCATGTTTATTTCCGGATCGCATAGCAACCTAATTCTTGAACATACGGTACATCGTAGTCTGGAAAATATTATGTCATCCAAGAAACTCTCCACTTGCTGCCAACGACCACATCCAACCGGTAGGCGTTGAAACGATGGGCCCTTTTGGCGACGAAGCCAAAGAATTTATACACAGTGCCTAGGGAAAAAAAGATCGACGCCACAGAAGAAACAAGGTCAGGGGCGTAGCTTATTTAAAGATTAAGCATAGCAATACAGAGGGGTAATGTTACAAGCATTCTTGGCACCCTCAGTGCAGGGGAAAGCTTGCAAGAAATGTTTAATTTGTAAATATCATAGGTTAATTTATTGTTAGCAACATTGTATTTTTTAACATTTATATTTGTTAGGCAGAACGTAACTGCGATTTTATTGTATTGTAGACTCATAATACTGGAAATGTCGTTATAATGCTATGTTGTTTTCGAAATATATTTCTTCTCTGCCATCCAACAAAATGCTGCATGAAATTTTTAATTTGTAAATAGTTTTGCAACTTTACATAGTTTTAATTCTAGTCACATATTATATTAACTTTTAATCATTTATTTGTTGAACTTAAATTAGGCTCAATTTACTATATTCTCGTACATGCTTACCATAACTTTGTATACTATGTGCAAGTGTGCATCCTTAGAATATCGGAATGATTATGAAATAAAGTGGAAGCTGCCGTTTTGGAAAACAAGCAATGAGTACAAGGGAAGTTGATATACATTGCTATACTATCTAAAATAGACATGTGTTTGGATTTTGTATTAATAAAAAGCGCTGGTTCATGACTGACATCGCCTCTTGGCCTTAAACTCCTGTTTTCTATTTTCAGTCCTCCTCAAACGCACAGAGGGCTGAAAATGTAGCTACTGTTGAGAACATCATTATGGACATTGGGAAGTTTCGTTGAGAATTACGTCAGCATTCAGATCGTCAATCAGCACCTCCGTCAGTCTTAAAAAATGTTTTGTATTTCGTAAAACCTGTACAATAGCAATACCAAAATTAATGGTGTGGACTGTAAGAACCCCGTGATTTGCTACTACATACTGTGCAACAAATGATTTGAACTTCCAATTGGATTCTTCTTAATTTGATTTGGGCAAGAACCAGACTATTAGATCAGAACGGATTCACGGAAGACTTGTCTATGGAGCGATTGTACGAAGGATAGCTTGTCTCTTCGGAAGAATATTTTCTGCTTGTTTCCTGGATTCTCCAGTGACTCGAAAGAACTCTCAAATAGTAATTTCTGGTAACTGATAGTAGCTCTTGTGACTTCAATTAATACTTAAAACTCTGACAAAATATCTATGGTATTTATACTCTAAATTCAATTACAGGAACAATTTTACAGCGGAACAAGCTTAAACAATACATTTTGATTTGTCAAGGCGAAATGCTTGATCATTCAGTCACTTGAGTGGCAATTAGTCCCTATCAAATATGTCTAAGATGTGAGCAATTGTAGCATGCAGGACTGAGAATTGAATACAGCTGTCCGCAGCCACTTCATCATGTATATATGTGGGTTTAATGACGTTGAAACTGCCCCATATAACTACTGCTTGGGACTTTGTCCCGACAACCATTATGTTCTATACCTGTAGGCATGAATATTTACTCATCCACCCACAGTCGGCAGAATATAGCTGCCTGTTATGGCTCTCATTTTCCTAGAAACTAAATTCAATTTACTTGACTTTACTATTTCTATTTTCATCTGCTGTCAGAACAGTCCCTGTACTATCCAAGAAATATAATGATAAGCATGTAAGCGATAGGGACCTTGGACAAATATCTCCATATGTTAACTAAAAACAATTTCACTGAAAAGAAACCTGTTAGTGTTATAATAATGCTGACTTTTTAATCATTAAATCAATTATTCTATAACCTAGTTATTCTATTTGACCATCCTTATCTCCAGCTTTAAAGTTGAATATTATCTTAAAATGTTCTTTACGAAACATAGTTGGGTAACGTATTTTTTACATCATACTGTTATAGAATTTCATACCAATTCTGTTGTGAATAGTTATTGCAGGGTCGCAAAATTTGTTTCTGTATTTGGGAAAGTAGCATGCAGTAAGAACAAATGTAGCCTTCAATGTTATCCGTTAGTGTTTATAATTCTTATTAAGGAGTAAATCTAATTCGTAGATAAATATTGCTTCATTTTAGTATCTGCATTCAGGGTCGTTACAAAACGTTTCCGAAATTCCACCGTGCTGTGGCAGCACATATTGGAAAGTTGCTTTCCAAAGGAAATAGAATTTGGAACGCGTTTAGAACTCCTAAATGGAACAAGCGCAGTCCCAATGCATGACGGAATACAAATGTTTTAGGCACATGGTTGTGAGCTGAAATCTACAACTTTGACAGCCAAGAACAATCCCTAAAATTGACCATCATTGACATGAGTATGCCTGATTGCGTTGCAAACAAAATATTTCCATTGCGTCTTCACCGGCGGCAGAGATCAACTCACTTATATACCGAAATGCAGTGAGACTGCGCATGGCAGATTGAGCTTGAAGTGTTACCCGATTCTGATAAGATTTTGAACGACAGTGCCGCGATTTGGGAGATTTGAGGCAGCGGCTGTTACACGGGTTGTTCTGCTCTTTCATCTTGCATTGCGTTCATTTTTAGCAGGGAATCAGCAGAGATCGCTGCTATTTTTCTTCGTATTGAGCCTTCTTTCGCAACCTCCGTTTTTGGCTACAAAGCAGGTAGAATTCGTATGCTCACAATTCTATACAATGTTAAAGTCAGAACGAAATGTGTATGGAATTATTCTTGACATGTAAATGATGTAACACTAATAACGATGTAGGGAATATTTTTGTTGCTAAATTTATGGCATGGAAACAACGCTTGTCTCTTGCCCTCAGAAAAATATTGGCACAAACGTGTTAGGTACTTCATGTTCACTCTCATCATCATGTAATACGGTACTATTACGGGAATAGTCTGTTCCTCCTCTTGCTAGTAACTTTGTTACAAAATGACTTAAAAACAACTTTACAATTATTTACAACAGAAAAATCACTACCATTAAAATCTTGACACAAAATATTAAAATATGTAACTGTCCGAGCAAAGCCGCGACGACGCAAGACAGTTGGCTGCCAACACATTACATCGTTAAGAGGTTGCTTCGTTGTTTGTTGAGCACGGATGGCGTGACCGACAAATCTTAGCCTCCTATCCTTCACTAATGCTTCCCCTGATGGGGTAATGGATGTTCACTCTGAACAGTGTTTACATCCTGTTATATATTCTATGTTATTATATGTTGTGCCAAATAATACAATACACAACAATATCTCAAAAGGGGCGTGTCTGCATGTCACACCCCTAGACGTCTATTGGCTAGATCCATTCCTGCATCATTTAATTACATATTGCATCAAAGCCAGTTTAACTCGTGTAGTATACTGTATATTGCAGTCAAAACTGACTTTAATGCATACCGGGATGAATATAGCATTGAAGTTTATAGCCAAAAGCTGTGTTTCTGAAATGGATTTTGTATGATCGCATCGTCGAGGAAGGAGCACCATACGCCAAATGGTCATGCTATCAGTGCAGGGCTATCCCTCACAGCGGAAGCATTCAATCATCGCTTCATCGCAGGCTGCTTTTCTCAAATTTTCTATGTTCAGTTTCGCTTTATCATTTTCCATTGAATTCATTCTTTCACCTAACGACGCATTACAAATTCTTTAAAATGCCACACACATCATTAGAGCAGGTCAAGAAACAAAATTATCAAACGAATTCAACATACAAGCGGAGTAAATGCAGCGGTCTTTGAGACGTTTTCAACCGCCCTGTGTAAATTGGTGGCTGATAGCTTCAGTTTCGTGGAATCAGATCTTCCAAGCAGCTATCTGTTCCGGGATTTTTGACAGTTTGGCGATGCGTTTACCGGTCGCAACTTAGCTGCTCCTACTTTGAGGGCCATTTACCTGGCAATGCACCAGAAACATAAATCTACAAGGTGGGAATTCTAAACGTGCATTGAACTGAATGTCCTTCTTCAGACCACCTTTTTCATAAGCAAGAACCCGAATAGAATTTTGAAGACGGCTTTTGAATCAACCTAATATAATATCTATATCTATTTACGAATATTTGAAGGGAAATTGGCAAAAACTCAAAACAAATATCACATTCGTGATCACCACCTGTCTCGAATTCTGATAAGTTTCAAAACATTCTTCGCAAAGAGATAGCAATTATACAAAATAAAAGCAAGCTTACAACGCCCAATCTACCACTCCTTAGGCCACACCTCTGATAGAATAAGAATAGTCAGTAGACTGATACGCACCAGGGAACAATGAGGCTGTGTAAAGATGATTGTTGTACAGCCATGACTCATACAACGAACAACGTATAGGATTCCCCGCCAGTACAAATAGCTTAGCGATTTGTTTGTTTTTGTATAGCTTTTAAATATACAGTTGAATTCCTCTTACATAATCCGGTTCGTGTTACGACTTGTAAATACAATACAGCAGAAGCCTATTAAATTTTAACTAATTAAGAAATGGTGCTTGTTAAGTAACCTTCGACTGATATGACTTACACGTATTCGCGATTTAGGCGACTTCGTTTTGCGTGACTACTTTCTGTGTAGCGGTTGAGTTATCATACTTTGCAATACAGTAGATGTCCTTAACCAGTTTCATAACAAAAATGTCCTTTTACGATTACATGATTATTTCAACTTACACGTGTTTCCGGTGTGGGCGTATCATCGTGAAAATGTATGCCTTGTACGTCTGGAAATATCATGCGAGCAAATTCAATTTCTTCCTTTTGGGGGGTTTGGGGGGTTTAAGTCAGGCGCATCGGGTTCGACTCTCGGTCCATCCGACGCATATATTCGTTGTCTTCTGTGGTTTTAATTGTCGAGGGCCCCAAGGGAGACATGTCATTGACTTACTGGGCAACCTTTGTTAAATAAAGTGCATTTACATTTACAATATCTTGTGATGTATTTCGTAGGTGGGGCAGAGGCGTGATCTGGAATTTGAACAGATGAAAACAGCCTAGCTCAATCTCAACTTCAGCAAACGCACGTGTTGTTTTCTGAACACAAGCCGCATGTCATTGGACTTAGGGCCTTTATAATTAGGTTAAAATACACGCTTGAATTTCTAAATTGGTATACGGTTGCTCTAAATTTAGAACGACTTGAAATTTCAATCAACTACCATGAAAAACAAATCGCAAAAGTGAATTGCTAAGTTCTTGCTTCGAAAGTATATCTTTCAGAAATAAATGACAAATTATCTTTCGACTGAAGCAATAGAAACTAGATAACTGATTAAGAACACAGTTTGAAGTGCCAATCCTACATATGTAAGGTATTCTGTTTTAGATGCCATGTTCCCATATGCGATACAACCATAATTGTTTACGCTTGCAAGCCAAAAATCACTAAAAACCAAACAACGCCAAGAACCCTAGTTCTTTCTAAAATCAAACAATATTCTACAATTTGAAAAAGAAATCTCTCTTGATATTTTCCAATGTGGCATCTTTGTCTGACTCGTAAAGATATGCCGTTATCGGACATGGCCTTTTGCTCGCTTTAGAAAAACTGTTCCTTCGTTTGATTTCAATTGACAACACCAGATGTTGATGTTATCAGTACAAACAATTCGCTGGCATTCTGTGCCGGATCGATTCAAAAATATTCAGAAATATTGGCACCCGCAGCATGGCTCACAACAAACAGTTGCCAAATGTCAGTTGACCAACAATCGTTTACTCGGTTACTCGATTCAAGGCTCGAGTATTTGCAGCTTGTTATCCACTTCCGCAGGTGTGCCTGGCAACGTAGGGCGGGACACGAGGCACACATTTTATTCTAGATATTTGAAAACGCTTATTGCATGCCTGGCCGCTGAGAAACGTGACATGCCCGCATCGACGGAATATCACCAAAACAGCGCATATTATTAACAAGACACGAAAAGACAACAGCACTTTTAGAATGAAAAAAAAACTTTAATAAGAATGGAAAACTTTGCTGGTTTAAAGAAAGCCTCAATATTATGTGTTCTTCATCAAAAACTAGATTTTATCGAGAATGATATAGGTTATATACAATAGGAATTTACAAGCACGAAAAGGACAAACAGGTTAATCACTTAACCCTATTGGCACGTAAGCTTTTCTTTAGTTCTTCAAGTTCCTTGTAGACCATAGAAATGTAGTATTACCGGCGTTTTATTCTTAAAGTTAAGAGAAAGAATGTCATAGAATCATTTTATGAAAACTGTGCTTCTTCCGTCCAGTAAGTTCCTCTCTGTAATAGCCTGCGCCTCATGACTTTACGAATGACTGAACATGTAATTGAAAATAATGGTTGACTCATTTATCCGGTGTTTTTTATCATTTTGTGTCTACTGTTAAGTCTCTTTCGTGTATTGATAACTCAATTTCAAACCTTTTACTTTGTCAACACACCCATCGACCACACCATGCGATCAATCTCACTTCGCATTCATGACTTCACGCAGCACCTGCAAATTTTCTACGTCGGCGGTATTCGTTATAAAAAGCACAAGGACGCCAACAAACTCGATCAGTCTGGCAATCAACAACATTGAAGAAACAATCGCAATATTTTGCTCTTCAAAAGTAGAACAAATTCAACACGGTTCCAATTGACTCGAACAAGACAATCAAAGGTGAGAAAGCTTGATGTATTGTCAATACGACTTTTTATGATTCTTGATGTGTTTGTCAACAATTACTTTGCTTTTTGCAAGCTGAATAACTATACTTATAGAATTATCATTATATATTTGCCAGTTCTTTTCCCAAGCGTTGAACATTTAGTTAATTGATATAAGCTTGACCACAACCACATTTATAAAGGTACCAACGTGACAGACAGCATAAAGGAGTCAGAGGTCATCATTTGTGAAGACCGCTCGTAAATGCCACCCGTTGGTACCAAAGTGAATCCAAAAACTGCCATATTTTGTTTCTTACTCACTCATTTAAATGATATAGTCGAAGAAAAAGTTTCCTGATTTTCAAGTTTCAATATTTCATGCGATTTACAAAAACTATGATGTTCAGTATGGCATTAATGTATTCGACATTTGTTCATATATGCTACAAACTATGAACACAATATTCAATGTATTACATCACTTGTGTCATTACTAATTAGCGACATAGTATGTGTCATTTGGTGCCACAATGAGTTCAACCTAATCAGGCACCATGATGTCAGATGAGTATTATTTAGTATCTATAATATAAGCCGCACTGTGTGTAACTGTTCCGGTAACTCGCATCTAGTATATTATATAGATAAGCAGACATAAGTCTCCCATGTTCTAGATTTATAAAGTTGCTTAATTCCTGTACTTTGAATGTTTCTTTCATTACAAATTATCACATCTTGATCTATTTTTAGCCGTTTCAGTAGTCTCTCTGTTTGAGACGGTAACCATAACATTTAGCCCAATCTTTTGTGTGGTCACAATTTGACATGCCCAACCCGCTTCTTTCGGCACCAACCCGCGGCGTACACGATGCCGGAGCGATCCTCTCCTTAATCCGTTTTTCTCTGAGAATAAGTAGTTCAAGCGATATAGCTAAGCCTGTCAACAGACATCACAATATATTTTCTTTACAATGTTAGCACTCGTGTAAAAATCCGTGTTGAAACTATGTGATGTCATAAAGCCATAGTCTCGCGATTGTCTGTTGGCATGAACATGTCTCCATTGATCAAAAGACTTGAGATAAAGAATGACCGCGCAGTCAGTCGATCAAACAGGTTCATGAAATTCATCCAGGCGTACAAGGTGCTCACAGTACACCTTTCTTATCTGTTCCGATGTATAATGAATGGATGTATTGCTTTCGCTACAGGAAAAGATTTTGAAACACCTGATGGTTAACAAACATCATGGCGTGTACAGTATAACGATGTAACTAAACGCCTACGGGTGCAGGAAAAGTTGCTTTCCTAGAAAGCCGCTGAATTTAATGACCCAAGATCTCACCATGACCGTTTGAGATCCAATTGGTTACGTCATTGACACAAAATGTCCATTCCTCACAAAACAAAACGTTATCAGCCGCAAGGTCAAACTGCGCTAATTTTAGCTTTCGGTCAGGGGTGGGCTATTGGGACGTATCGTATAACAGTCAAATATCACACCCTTAACTGGTATACTGTAGAACGGTCGTGCTACCATGTTGAGTGTTGTAGATTTACGACCTGAGGTCTTACTCATGGACGGGGACTAAAGCATAGTCCAGGACTAAGTCTCAAGTCTCACATACAGGTTTTAGCAATTTAATCCAGGCTATAGCTGTTTAGTCTCGGACTACGCTTTAGTCCCGGTCCATGAATAAGGTCCCTGGTATAATTTCACAGGAGTACAGGGTTCAAATGTTGGTAGGAAACAATTATTGTTTTCAGGCACGTGTTTTTGAGCTGAAGCCAACAACCTTGACAACTAAGAACAATCCTTGAAATTGATCATCATGATAACAGTATGGATGAATGCGCTTCAAATAAAATGATTTCCTGGCAGAGTCACCTGTGATGGCGACCAACTCGCTTGTATATATCCGAAATGCAATCCGCTATGCGCAGACCCACTGCATTTCTGTATATAAGCGAGTTGACCTCTGCAACAGGTGAAGACGACAAAAATTGCTTTCTTTGAAACGCAATCAGTCGTACTCTTTCCAATGATGGTCAATTTCAGGAATTATTCTTGGCTGTCAAAATTGCAGATTTCAGCTCAAAATCACGTGCCTAAAAAAATTGTGTCCCGTCATCCATTGGGACTGCGCTTGGTCCATTAGACTGCGAATGGCAGATTGGCAGGCTGAAAAATGAATTCCGCTGTGCCCGATTTCGGATAAATGAGAAAAGTAGTATGTTATGAAGGACAATAATCTTTAATTAAATTGCTAGCCCTAAAGACTTTTATTTATTTATATTTTTAAACGATTGATAACAGTTCAAATATGCCTGGCATTTACAGTATTATACAGCCACCCTACCTATCACCTGGAAGCTAGCTGGCGATTACATATCAATTTTCAGGGTCATAGATAGATAGATAGATAGATTGTTTATTCGAACATCATAACAATGTCAGTTAAATACAAATATGTTTTGAAAAAAAGAGTACATGGTCAAGATCATCCCATAAGCACAAGTGCTAGTTTGTTTGGGATGCCCTAGATTTACAGTTTTGTAAATCAAAATATAGAAACAATTATACAATGTTGTATATTCGTAATTACGCTAATTAATGTCAACGTCACTCCTGTCTGCACATGCTCAATTGTTACTCGTCTTATATCCACGTGCTTGTCCAAATATATTCACTTGAGCTTGGGCTTGTTGCCGCTCGCACACGCAATCCTGTATCTCCTCGATGTCGCCATCCTCTCGAACATAACATACAAGTTTTGTAGAATATCAAAAAAGCAAAAAAGCAAAGAAAAAAGAGCTAAAAAAGTAAATATGCAATTCAAATACAAAGAAAGAAAGATCATAAAAATAGAAAATCAAAGGAAGTTCAGTAAATTCAGTTATAAGCTTCAAAAAAGCTGAAATAATTTGCGGGCAGGTAAACAAGGGTAAAGCGACCTTTAATATTTTAGTCCTGACAGTCGAATTTAATGGATGCATCTACGCAAGGTGCAATTCCTTTCAACTCTTATTTTCAACTCTTATTTTCGTCTGCATTTTCGTAGTGTTGTAACAATTGAAATTAAAACATGGAGAAGTAAAACAGTATCCTACGGCATTTTTACAGCAAAAGTATTCAAATTGAAGCTGTAGTATACCTGGCTTTCTCCATTGTCAGTGGGGTATTATTTTCCAATACTCAGAGAAAAGACAAATGCATGCCAAGTAAACACAAGGCGTCTTTGCAACGTCCAAACGACATGAAAGCGTCCTTACGGCGTCTTGTGCTTGCCGGGTGTGTACGTCTTCATCAAACTACTCTGAGTCACAAACAATATTCCTCACGCAAAAGAGGCATTTATAATGAGATGGGCAAGTAAGCAAAGGAGGTTGTGCTACATGGCCACAACAAAAATTTGCACTTTATGTGTGGGTGTGTGACTTTAATTTGTAAAATCCATCAAGTATTTTTGGCGGAGCAGAAACATAACGTGAGCAATAATTAGTATTCTATCATTCAGCATGAACAATTATACTGTTTACAATCGGTATACAAAAACGTTTCGCTGTACAATTCATTACAATTTGCGACAACATGCTGTATTGAGGTCGTGTAACACAGCTTCTCTTCTAGGCCAGATTGCATTGCCATAAAATGCCTCTCTCGCGTGCGGTACGTTGGCAGTTCTCGCTCGCATAACAAAAGATTAAACCGAGCAGATCTCATCTTTGAATTACAGTAATAACAGACCAAGGATCAGACGATATTTTTAGCGTTTTAGGGGAATGAAACTCATTTTGGAAGTGCTAATTTGCTCAAATTGTCAGACATCGTTTCCGTTCCTGCGTTTTACTGACGTATTTTCTCATCGTAATGCTATTATAAATTCCTAGCAAATTGTTTCTTTATTTTATTTATCATTTCGACTTACTCTTATCAGCTCTTATATTTTTAGACTGTCTGTTTCAAAGAGTGTCTTTGCATTGCTGCACGATAACACAACGATCTGCGTCACAAATGATACCAAAAGAATCGATTGACTTTTAAAGCGTTAAAGAAGTAGTTTCCAATAGCATTTGCAGTTTGTGACGAGATATGCAATTTGGGTTTAATTTATTTACGACTTCTTTTATCACAAGACTTCTTACCTTTGTCAATTTCATGTGGCTCTTAACGATTGTTGTAAATGTAAGTCTTTGACATCTTTGTAGACTTTTAAATAGATTTTGAAAATCGCTGCTTGTAGTTTCTATGTTCTGCACGTGTGTGGGCGACATAGTAAAAGTTGTTCCGTTGATGTTGCCTGCATTTCAATTTTATTCTTTTAGAAGGTCCTATGAAACAGATCGTATCAAACATTGCCCTCATATTTTTTACTTTCCCTTTTCAGATTGTAACGGACAAGATTTCATAATGTTGGTTGCATTTTACAGCATGATTGTGCTACTGCTAATGACGAGAACGACAGATTGCAAAATTCAAAAGTCAGAAAGTGCGAATTCCGTGCGATGTATCCTCTTGAAGACCATTTGTACATCGAAATATAAAGATGCTACGAAATCTCTGCTTTGCATTTCTCTTGCTGCGTACATGTGCCCTGGTGGAATAAACAAAACCAAGCGATTAAAGCCAAGAGGAACGCATGCCAAAACAGCATGCAGATCGTCATGCTGGGGAAGTTTCGAAGGATGTGAAAGATCTAACAATGGACCAAATAACTTCATCCGATGTGTTTTAATGAAGGAAAGATGTAATAAAAAATGTTAACTGAAACTCTTAATCGGTTGAACAAAGGACAACTTTATTTATATTTGTGTGAAAAGAAGCACAACTTGATATTTTAAATGAAAGATTATAGTTTAGATATAGAATCATTTGAAAATGGTCAGTTATTAGTAACAGCTATAGAATATGTACAGTATGGTATTGACATGCCTTGTAAATAGAAGATAAAATTGTATTTAAATGTATACTATGATGAGCTATGTTTAACAAGTTACTGTATTCCTACAGCCTCGAATTATTCGTAGCCTCACTTTCTTGTAAAACAAATTATTTCCCAGTCTTCTTTCTATTGTTATCTTTCAATTGTCAATCATGGCCACTTGTACAATAGCAGCAATATCAAAATGATGGGACGGACTTTAGGAGTCCAAAACATTTGCCACTTTATAAAGATGACTTCACTTCCAATATGAATTTTCCAAGCTTGTCATTGTAAAAAGTATTGTTCCTGTTTTAGTAACACAACTTTTTACTTCAAGTAATATTCTTCTTAAGTCAAGCAAACAAAACTTGTCCATACAGTAAACAAAAATTACTAAGGTATACATATGCATATTGCCATTGTTCTTCCACAGAACAAGTCTTATTCCAAGAAATTTGATACTAGTGAAACAAGTAAACAATTCTTGTCTAGAAAATATTTTTTCAGTTTGATCAAGGCAAGAAACAAACTTAGAATCAGCATCACCCGTCTGGAGTCCCTGCTTGGTACGAGATATCAAGATGATTGAAAAAGTTCAACGCAATTTCACTCGACATATCTGCTTTACTGGTAGACATTATGATATGTCGTATGAAGAAAGACTAGCCCTTTTGGATATGGACTCTTTGGAGTTAAGACGAATAAAAAGCGACTTACATATGATGTTCAATATTATGCACAACCTTGTTGATTTAGATATAGAAGCTTTTGCACAGTATGAAACGACAAAGTACTCACTGCGAGGGCACCATCTTAAACTTAGACCCCTCACACTTTGCAAATTGGATTCTGTGAAACACCAATTTTCGAACCGCGTCATCCCTTGGTGGAATTCTTTACCAGAGGACTCTGTTGCAGCAACGTCAATCCAAGCTTTTAAATGTTCGCTAAATAATATTAACTTGTCACATAATTACTGTATTGTATATTGATTGCCCTCAAGCGTCTCACAATGGCTGTGTGTAAGCGGAAGTCAGGGAAGTCATGCTTCCCTATATTTGCCTGTCAATATTTTTGCCAAATAAACATACATACATACATACTACCAGTGGCGTAGCCAGCTTTTAATGTTTATGGGGCAAATGGTTGCGCAGCAGCCGCAAGGCGGGTCCCCCATAATTCTTTTTGGGGGGTTTGTGTACCTGCAAGAATATGTTAGAGTTTTCTGCAGAACTGCAGTTTCGAATCCAGCAAAAATATTTATATAGATTTCTGATTCACTCACAGTAAGGCAGTAATATTCATAGTACAGAAAAGAATTACCCTCACCCCCAACTAGTTTCTCACCGGATTTCGCCTTGTTTAAGTTATGACTTGAAAGAGCATTGGGGGGGCGACTGCCTCCCTCGCCCCCTTGGCTACGCCACAGGATACTACTATAGGGAAGAACGAACTCACTGAGAAACGGATAGTAGAGTTTTTGAATTAAGGGCATCTTGCTGTCGCTTCGCAAGAGTACTTTGGGCTTGTTGTCTTCAATGAAGCCCCAATGACTCAAAAGAACTTGCGAAGGGAAATTTCTTGTGTTTAATTCCATTCGATCTATTAGTAACTGAAAAATACAATTTACTTGCAACTACTATAAACTTAGCCTTGATAAAATGCATAATTCAAATAAATATTACAGTGTAAACAGGCCTAATCTTACGACTATAAAAATTAATTGCTACAATATTACATCATAATCTAAACATTGGCAAGCAACACCCGCTGGGCAGGGACCCTAAAATGCTGGCAGCGTTCCCTCTCTGCACGGACATGCTTATCCTTTGAAACAAATAGGAGCGCGATCTTTTCTCTCCTGTCTCCTTGAATATGAATTGGCTGCGTTTAATTTGACTCTTGTGAATGTTGTAACTCTACTTTATAAAATGTCTACGGTGTCTATACTCTAACTATAAATATTGTATTGCGTATAAACCAAGGGTATAAACCTATGCGATACAAAAACTTACTTTCTTGGATTTTCAGAAGGTTAATCTAAGAGGCAATGTTCTTATTGGATTTAATATTCTTGTCTAACCAATTGGGAAAGACTACAAGGATGTAAATGATCCGACGTAAGCAAACGAAGTGATCAACAGAAAGAAAAACTTATTCTATTATAATGCATTGATTTGAATATAGTAAGTATACGTTATCTACATTTCCATTTAATATTCGGCGAACAAGCATCCACATCATTATAAAAAGCCAGTCCAAGCAAGTTGTTATATCATTCTCATTCTCTTTATCATATTCATTATTATTCCAAATACAGTGAAACCTGTCTATAACGGTTACCTTTGGGACCTGAGGAAAATGACCTTTATAGACAGGTGGCCTTTCTGTCCTTGGTTGTCAAAATTGTCGATTTCAGCTCAGAACCACGTGACTGTCATACAGTATGTAGCTTAAATCCCTAAACTCATCAGGACTGCACTTGGCAAAGTGAATGAAGCAATAAAGAAGCCCTCGTGCTATCTGCACGTTATAATCGAGCTAAAATTACTGAAAGGCTATGTAGATAGGCCAGGATACAGGGTTGGGTCAGTGTTATGTTCAGATGTGAACGGATAGTCAATAGAATAGACTGGCTCGATAACAGTAACATGTATTCATCGAGGCCAGAGCAACAATGTTGCATGTGGCTCAGATCAGAAGCTATACAATCAAGAGCCTGGGCTCTAGTGTGTCATAGCACACAGGGAACACAACAGTCAGTTACTTTTAAAAGCAACTAGTTACAGTTACGGTTACATTATACAGAAAGTAGCTAGTTACGTGTAAAGCTACTCATCCTCAAAAGTAACTTTCTAAAGTTACTACAGTGAAACCTGTCTCACAAGGGTCACCTTCAGGACCTGAGGAGAATGACCTTTTTAGACAGGTAGCTTTTCTGTCCAGGTTGATATATAGAAAGTGTCCTTTTTGTGGTTATGAAGAGTTGCCTTTATACACAGCTGGCTGCTCTATAGAGGTGGCCGCTAATACAGGTTTAACTGTAACTAGTTTTCCACCAGAAGCAACTAGTTACAGTTCATCTTTAAAGTTACATTTTCAAAATTAAACATCAGAGAAAGTGTAGCAAGGGCTTTTTGTGTTGGTTGTTGCTCAAAATGGCAAATTAGACATGGTTTTTACGGCTATAAAATTATGTTAAAGAAAATTAAGCTCTCGGAAGCTTGTTTTGAGTTGTCAAGCTCTCAACCAAATTGAATTGAAAACTGAAAAAGTAATTTCATTTTAAAATTTAATTTGAATTGGAATAAACGTAACTAATTACACTTACAAGTTACTTTTCGCACAAAGTAAATGGTTAATTATAAATTTACTAGAAAAGTTACTTAAAAGTTGCGAGATACTACACTCTGCCGGGATGTAGAATCTGACGCGTGAGAAATCTCTTCTATAGATGATCCTTCTTTGGCAAGATTTTCCATTTATGTCAATGCCAATCAAGGTCCAGTCTCATCCCGCTATACTATCTTTCAAAGACGAAGCAGGACTTGATATCAGTGATAGTACAGTCAAACCTGTATTAGCGGCCACCTCTATAGAGCAGTCACCTGTGTATAAAGGCCACTTTTCATAACCCCGAAATGACACTTTCTATAGAAATTAACCAGGATAGAAAGGCCACCAACTATAAAGTTCATTTTTCTCAGGTCCCAGAGGTGACCGTTATAGACAGGTTTCACTGTAATAGTAAAGCAAACTGCTTTAACAAATATTGTATCCTTTATGCCTTACACCACATTTGCCCTATAAAACTTCAAGATCACCAGACGAGTACCTTACTCTTTTACTCAAGTCGATTTCCAATTACGTGGCATTGCCTTTCTCATTATTATTTGAACTGTCTTTTCTGAATGGAAAGCTTCCTATAGTATCTTGAAGACAGCCATTGTGATACCAATGTTTAATTTAAGAAGGGAAAGCCATCTAACTGTCAAAATTATCATCCAATCTCATTAATTTGAATTATATGCAAGTTTACGAATCGATCATATCATCCCAAATAAGACAATATTTATAATGTAGAATAATTTATTGACTAAAGAAGTAAAGATCAAAACGGTTTCCTCTCAGGTCGCTCCAAATGCACTCAATGGACACTTTGCAATCCTGGAATCAAGCTAGCAACAGACGTTTTCGTGTTGATACCATATGGATAGATTTCAGCAAGGCATATCAGGAAGCACTAGACGTCTAGGACGTCCCATGGACGCTCTTGTTACGTTTGGACGTCGCGGGTACGTCGTAAAAACATCTATTATAGTCTATAGAATATATTAGTCCAAAATTTGACGATCTTGCATCGAAGTCAATAGTTTGCAGCATGGCATAGACCCACAATGTGTACCAAAGGCGGGATAAATTTTATTGACTTGTATAATGTATAGCCTTACATGTTGAGATTTTAATTGTATATAGCCGAAAGTTATAAGTTGTTATTAGCGTACGTTAATTTTATCTTAGCGTTTAGTTGAATTAATTTCCACTACATGTAAATAACGCTATCGGCACGGTACAACTGCTAGTTTGCTTCGTACGTCTTATGGCACAAGTTGTGACGTTAAAAGCTTTCCATAGCCGGTATGTTATAAGGATATTAATTGTTATTGTTCTGAATTATCAAACCATAAGAAACACACACACACAAATGAAAATATACAAACATCAAGAAACAAACAAAAGTAAATGTACACTATAGCACAACTGTAAAACATAACCACTGTATCAAATTATTGTTAAGATTTGTTTTCATGTCTGAAATATATCAATCAATCAATCAATCAATCAATCAATCAATCAATCAATCAATCAATCAATCAATCAATCAATCAATCAATCAATCAATCAATCTCACACCTAATTGGAATCACCCGCTACATCTAGTAGATGAAACACTTGTCGAGGCTATAAGGAACAAACTACTAAGCCAAATATAAATATTGCTATTGTTCTTCCACAGGCCAATGCTTATTTTAAGCATGTTGATATTTGAATAAGAAATTCTAGGCCAGAAAATATTTCTTCGGTGTATTGTTTTTCTTGAAACTGTTGCGCTTTCTGCTTTTCTGTGGAGGCATTATGGTGGGGCGTTAGCCAGCAGCATGCTTTTCTTATTCATCATAAGCCACTATAATCCTCGTTGATTGCCAATACTATCGTGAAGAAGAAACATCATTCGACTTTCATGGGTTCATTGTTGTAAAAGAAAGCAAGCGATCATCCAACAAGTGACCCGCAAAACTGTAACAAATTATCAAAAAATGCTGTTTTTGTCACAGAATTAACCCAGATTTCAGAGGACATAATTGCTTTTTAGACCGCAGCATACATGACCTTGGAAACAGATAAGTTAAGGCACTGTTTATATACACTAGTTCAAAGAGAGCTACGAGAAACAGTTCAATGTCACAAGAAACGGAATTTGGAGGAAATTCAAGAGGAGGAAGATCTAGGCTCTAGAATGAGTGGCACGAGCAAGGTCGATTTCATTGCAAACTTGAGCTTGGCCATCCAGCGCGGAAACGTCGAGAGAGTGTACGCGGCACATTTGCCAAAGTTGAATAATCGTTAGTATTAATTTTTTTAAATTTATATTTGCATTTAAATAAAATAATTCTGAGAATAAAAACTCAATACAAAAAAGGAAAAAAGTTGTTCGAAAGTCTACATTGGCATATTAATTACATCAAATTTTTATACTTAAAATAGCTTAGCTTAATTTTTGTTTCTCTGATATTTACCATTTAAAGTATTGTATTAATTCAAATATTAATTTAGTTTTTGTTGATCGTATCACTGTAAGCGAGCTAATGGCTCGTTTTAGTTACAAGGATAAATCAATTTTACACACACCTTAACAAGCATCTCAATGGCGAAACAGGAACTGCGCAACGACTTTAATTAATACGCAAACGAGATTACAATGTTCACAGTGACGAGGCACATTAACATACATCAGTAAGCATCTTCCTTGGCTTCACAAACATCGCTGCAGCTTCCAGTCGTTACTCTGTTGTAATCCCATGATTATTTGCTTGCAACCACTAATATAGGACAATAATTATTTGCTTATAATCAATTGCTGGAAATAGAGATGATTAAAACAGCAGTGATCTTCAAATTCCAGGTAAAAGACAACCCTCAAACCGTGTGTATTGTGGCGCTGACACTCATTGGCCTTCGCGAAAGGCAAAGTAGAATCAAACACCAAAGGACAATGCTACAATGGGGCCCAAAACTGCCTCTATTCCTGTCACAAATTATGATCAGGGACCAACCCAATACCCTGCCTGGCTACACCTTAAATTAATTGCTATCCTGTAGTGTGGTGTATTAGCCTCCCTTACTCAACCTCTATTCAATGTACAACCTCGTTTTATGTTCACCTGTAAGTTAGTGTAATCTAGAATCGCATATATTTCTATAAGACGTCTCACGACCGAAGACACTGTTGCCTTGCTCTCCTTTGGATTACTCTCGTTCTACATAGAACACATCATCCAGATCTACACAGATCACACACACACCGATTACAACGGAATTACTAGAACTTACATAAAATTGAAATGAGACATAGACATCAAGAAACAAACGAAAATATTGTACATTATAACACAACTGTAAAAATATAACCACTGTATCACAGTATTGTTAAGATATGTTGATATGTCTGAAATACACTACAATCAATCAATCAATCAATCAATCAATCAATCAAACGGATAGCATCATAACTCGTAGATTTCGACACAAACACAAAAAACGAGAAACGGATTTGCTGGTTCTGGCAAAAATTTCATGGCAGTGAAAGAGTTGATAAAATATATAATACAACTTCCGTGCAGCCCATCCTGATGTTCTAGAAGAATCGATTCGCCATGGCAATACGGTTGATTCAGTGAATGGAAACAATATTGTATTCCCACTGATAGTGTCCGGCACTCATCTGTTTCACTTACACATCGTCATTACAAGATCAGTTTACTCGAATTCTGGTGTTCTTAAACAATAATTATGAATAGATTTTAATTTATCATGAATATCTAAAAACTCTGACTAAACGTTGGCCGATATTGTACATTAGCATTGAAGAAGGCATCGATCATCTTCGGGTAAAAAGAGGATAGCGACGTACAGCGAACGAGATTAGTTTAAGCAAAATAAAGATTTGGATGTTTTTTTTTATCCATTTATAATAAATAGAGGCTTCTCCAATGCCGCTAAGTAACAAGCTTGAAGAAAGTCCGATTCCTATGTGATTCTGTTTACTTTGCGGGAACGTAGCAGTCCGATCTGCATGTGTCCTTTGATATGATACACACCATGTAGTCGTTGTAGGCTGTTACTTGACCAACACACGCGTCAGCGAAACCCTGGCATGTGCTTAGACAACTCTCAACAGTCCTCTTCACGAACACCCTAGCGTACAATTTCTCCATGGCGTCTGCACTGTCGCATGCTTTAGCACAACCTACACGATGATTCCAGCAGGTGAAGTGCTCAGCGGCCCCTTTCGAATAGCCAGTGCAACTACCGTAGGATGACCAACAAGTGCTTTTACATTGAGCAGGACTCTGGTTGCTGGTTTTCGCCGCAGTGAAGCAGATTGGAAAGGAACGAGTGAACTCTTGAGCGCAGGCTTTCATTTCCTTGTCATTGGTTGCTAACAGCTTAGTACAGTCTTTAAGCACTGCACGGCTCGTATCAGCGCAGTTTTTCATTTTGTTAACTGCTCGAACTTTCGCAAGAGCCGCTGCGTCGATAGTCGCGGCTATACACAGATGCGATACCATGGCAACGACGCTAAATAGCACGACGGCGAAGAGCGAATTCATCTTTGCGACGTGTCAGCGTTTCTGTAAATGCAAAAAGAGTAACAGCGTCGTTAATTGTCACGAACGGAACTCGAAAATGCGTTGCGAGGCAAACAAAACGAGGCACAAAACGACCCGATAACACGTCGTTATGGCAACGGATGATTCATCGGGGTAACACGTGGGTTAAATCCTAAAATGGCCAATTCAGAGATTGCGCATGAAAATAGAAAAACAAACTTAGTAGCTGCTGTTGACTTTAGATCTCGACAATTCGTAAGTATACGACTAAGGACCGGAGATGAAGGTTTAAATCCGGGTCGTCTATCCCTAAGCATGGCGTAGGCTTTCCTCGGAACGGCTGCGTTGGCACAGAAGACGACGTTCCGCGCGGTAACCTGTGAACGTTTGAATTCCAACGTCAAAGAGAACGCTCAATACGCAACACAATGACGCGGAAGAGATTCAATAGGAATGAGCAACGACAGGAAGAACTGCGGGCCGTGACGTTTAGACAACAACACTTCAGACTAATTTTCCCTCATATTGATCGCCATGTACAGACGCCGTACGTTACAAGTAATGAATTAAGCAGCCCCTTGTTGAGACAAATCAAGAGCTGTTGATCCCATCGCTGTTAATTTAGCAGCAAACGAAGAAAAGAATGCCTTCGATAATGAGTAAAATGTATGCGAGAGAAACTCTCTAGTCTGCTAATTAGGTACGAGAGGGTTGGTGATTTGGTTTCGTTGGACAGGGAAGCGGTAATCATTACGAATTAGTTGATTGTGTTAATGAGATAGGAAGGAAGCCATCGGCAGGTCGCTACCTCGTGTAAAGGGCACACGCAAAATGCGGTTTCCGCGGGACATGGGCCGTTCATTCAGTCAACGATATCGCCCTTACGTGGCACGGATCTCATGCAACGACAAGCGCAAAACCTCTTCTAATTGTGCAATAGAATAAAAAAATAAGAAGACGGATTTAGCTCGGTTTGTAATTCGATTTAAAATTGAGAACTTTTATATGTATAAACAAATCCACGGCGTTTGAATGGTTGAGTTGTGGACAAGATGCTACAGGTGGTCCTGACAAAGACTCATTTGACTAGCAATCAGTGGGGTCATTGAAGAGATCTTCAACAGAGGGTGCTTTTAGTAAAACAGACGTTCTGTTACATCAATTAAGCCTCGGCTTGATATACAGTACAATGATTAACTAACAGGTATACTAAACGAGACGAAAGTATAATTGATTAACGAGATGCCACCTCTTGACAGCTGCTTAGCAACGATCGCTGACTTGTAAGTACATTACCAGGAAGATGATGTCGAACAGATTTGTACAAAATAATATTATGGGACGGACAAGATCCCAGAAGCTTAACTAACAGTAACACCAACGCCGTATAAATAATGTACGGTTGCGTATGACATATGTGGACTTAAATCAAGCTGTCATTCACTCACCTGCCGTTGCTCTTGAGAACTGCTTCTTACGCGGTCTGACGTTGTGGCAAGTGGTTTGACGAGCGGGCACTTAAACTGATCCAGCAAATAAGGCAAACACTTACGAGTCTAATCGAGTGTCACAAGAGATACAGCAATATTCTGGCTCGTTGTCTGTTGGTCTTTGGCTAACAGTAGACTGGCCGATACAGCTCTGTCGGGACACTCTTGCGTTACCTACGTTGGCGCTCTCTTTGAACGCACTACAGTGAAAACCGATCGCAATAGCTCGCTATCAACTGTCACTCCGTACCAGCTCGCCCCTTTTACATAAACCTGCACCGGATTGGGTGTCCCACTCTGCCCCCATTGTTATGTTAACAAAGTACGTCATGCTCCGTGTCACGATGACAATGGCATTCCTGCCCTCGAAAGGAGCGTCTATCATGGGAAGTGTGCGTGAGAGACATAATGTGACGTTGGCATTCCGTTCATTGTTGGTTTGCTTACTGAAGGATAACACCCACCGGTTGTCAAAAGACAGCTATAAACTACGCAAAAACACTGCCAGTACACCATTGCGTTTCCAGGATATTGAAATGCGTACTCACTAACTATGCGCGTGATCTAATTGTGCAACATTTAAAATTCTTGTAGAAGAACAATAGACGCCTCTCTGAACATCAGCTTTCCTCTTCAATCAGACACAAGCTGTCAAAACCTGGATTAGGTATTCACTAAATGGTAGATTTCTTTTCTTATTCTGTCACACTGCTTGCACACATGAACCGCGTGGAAGCAACGTGATCAAAAGCAGCGTTGATTTCTGATTGTTTAAATTAGTTAATCCTTCTAAAACGCTGCTCAGCTTTGAGTAATGTTTGCCTGCTTCAGTGTGAAGGCGGGCAGGTGTGAGTCAGTTTGTTCTGACAATATTTTATTCAAAAATTTTAAAATCCACAGTTATGTACTGGGTACACAAAACACAAAACTGGATTTGTAAATGATTAATGTCAAAGCTACCTCGTTATCCGAATGTTTTACGTATGTTGTATTCGATCCACTTCATTGGCAATAACAAGCAAGACAGGTGCTAGGTGATTAGAATTACATAGTTTAATTTGGGGGTTTTCTGTCTGAGAAGTCACTCGAAATATTCATGGATAGGATTACCCTCGCTGAGCTCACTTGCTTTCGATACTACGTCAGATGTTGGTTAATTTAACCACATAATTGAAACCTGTAACACCCCTTTGAAACAAGATGACATCAACTGATTATTTGTGGCGCTCGTCTTTATAAGATATGCTGTAACCATGATAATAGGTTTCAATTCAGTCCCATTGGCATATAGACTAGCCACAGAATAACTCCAAGTCAGCCATCTGTTTGACGCCAAAATTGATTTACCATGAAAGGCTGTGGGTGTAGAGTTTTGAACTGCGGGCTTACGTCAGTACAGATGTATCTAGCTGATTATTCAAGTGACACTGCTGAATAAGGAAGCATAGAAATAAATATCTAGACATTTCAGTCATTTTAATACAAGTCTTCCTTAACAGAGTACTTTTACGGTTTAGCATCAAGCTTCCTTAGGAAAACACTTTTACTGTCTATAAAATTTCCTTAGTAAAACATGTTCTATTGTTACTTATAAAATTCATAACCTAACAAACGTGTTTGATATTTACTTCTATTTCTATCAGTAATGCCCAAATTTTTATAAATTTTTATATCACTGTGCAGCCCAAATATTCTCGACAACTACTCTATGATACAATCATAAAAAGGCATTGAAATGATGAAATATAGATCACACGCTATAAAAAATGTAATATGGTAAGAGTTAAAAAGGTTAACTTCAAGTCAATATATGAAATACGTCATACAACTTTATAATAAAGAGCATGTTTCAATTATTACTGTACTGTAGGTATATATATTGAGCACTTTTATGTAAAACTTTGTTTACATGTCTTCAAACAAACTACCATCTATCTATCCTCACATCCCGCGCATGTATTGATGAAATTACATCCACGCCATACAGATACAGTATGCGATTTGAGTGACAGGGCTTTCTTCACTTGCGATGAATGGACTAAACGCAGTCCCAATGCATGAAAGGATACACTTATTTTTAGGCACGTGACTTTGAGCTGAAATCTACAATTTTGAGAGCCAAGAACAATCCTTGAAATTGACCATCATTGACTAGAGTACGGCTGATTGCGTTTCAAACAAAGCAATTTTCTGACGTCTTCAACTTTGGTAGAGGTCAACTCACTTATATACCAGTGGGACTGCGCATGGCGGATTGCAGGGAAGAAAAAAAGAAAAACGATTACGAATACTGGATATGTTCTTTTTGAAACTAACAAATTAGAACCATAACATGTAATACATTATAAACTACAAATTATTAGAGATGCTAAAATATTAATATTCCGCGAGATACTGTAGGTCAAAACCATTAAATTTGTTTGTTGACAACGTTTTGACATCTGCTCGCGATATTTGAAACTAGACAACAATGTAAAAAGAAATATGGTTAGAATATTGATGAACATATGTAAAGGTTGATGTAATGTAGACACAAAGGAAATTTTTGCTAACTATTGTACGACGTTTGAGTTACTTACAGCAGTACCAGAGGGATATCGTATTAAACACTAAACAACTTTTGCTGAAGAATTGTTTTTCCTTTTTCAAGAATCAACGTTTTCAAAATAAGACTTGGTCTGAGGCAGAACAATAGCCATATCCTGGTCTGTTCAGTAGTAATGTATTGCTTACAGCGTGGAAAAGTAATTTTGTATTAGATTTAGTAGAAATATAATACTTCTTAAAATGAGACGTTTTGCTTACGAAAACGTACTTACAGTGCGCAGGTCATTCCAAGGATTTACGGCACATCACTGATACTTTTCGAATAGACTCTATACAGCTTCATTTCAAAATATTCACCTAAATCTAGGGACAAAAACATACAATAAACGCAATACATTTAAAGTATATTATTATCGCTATCTTTCAAAGATCACTCTTATGTAAATAATGAATGAAATATTACGAAGCGGAGCAATAAAATTCTTGATGGTGAATAGACTAGTATTTTAGTAACATAGCGTAGCATTGAAAACATTCCACTGCCTGATTTAGAATAATTTGTGAGTCATCGAAATCAACGACTCCCTGACTATGAACACGATTTTGTAATGTATGTACATTTTGAAATAAACTTTTAATTTTCTTGTAAATCAAGCTCTTGCAGAAGGTTCGTCATCAAAATTGATTCGCCAGTGAACTATTCTCTGGATGGTGTTGCTCTTCCAGTCTTCCTCAGAGATCTTCCTTATTAGGGATAGTGGCTATACTTTAAACTTAAATATATGAATACTGTACAAGTTCTCTTTAATCATGACTTAATTTTCCAAGAGCGCGTATCATCCTTGATGTAATGCAAACTTCAAAACTGTTGTTTCTGTATAAAATCTGAGATTTAAAGTTCACCCATTTAATTAAGGAATAGTTTCAGAATTGCTCTGCTATATATTTTGTTTTATTATCTATATATATATGATCAAGCTGATGTACATGCGGATATAAAGGAGGAGGCATGACGTAGCGATGAAAAACACCCACGCCGGAGAATGATATTGTTCCCGTGGAATCCTTTTTTCCTACTTTAGATGAACATCGTCTTGTGTTTGTTATTCTAAACCGCCGCGAGCCCTATTCAACAAGTGTTCCGCTGTTAAACATTCAATTCTTGTTACAGCTTTGATAATTCTTTGCATGTACTTTCAGTTCCTTCTTTGCTCATCTCCTCCACTCGTCGTGAAAAACAAGAAAGACACCATCTTTGTTTTCACCTGCTTTATTGAGACAGAATTATTCATTTGGGAAATACTATACCCAGATCTCTTTCATCGCGAAAAACATAGAGACCAAATATGGATTAAGATAAGCGAAACTAGCCAGAGGACTGGGACCAGCTGGTACATTTAAGATATAAATCTCGCATAGACCCTATACAACTGCTCTTTGATGTTATCACGCCATATCCATGCTTTTGAGAAAGCACACGGAGATTTACGAATAAAGACATGACGCTCTAAACGATTACCCTTCTTATTCTTCCATGAACTCAAAAGTATAAATTGACGCATAAATTCCACTGACACTGGCATGTTTTATCCAATTAAAATCGTTCACACTCATTAACAAATGTGTAGAAAATTTATGGAATGATTAGAGACAGGGCCTTGAATACGGTAATTTTCAATCAATATCGCGTTGGCGAATTGTATTTCCAATTGCTTAATCAGGATTGTTTTTCACGTTCGGTATTACTCAAGTTGTTTTCTTCCCGCGTGTTTATCGATTCTCACGTGAATGACAGTGTCTTTCATTTTTTAGTTTATCTCAATTGATGTATATTATAATGCGGTAAGTAATCACTTGGTCGATACGACCCTCCATGATGGCATCCTGCTTTTGCTGGGAGGACTGGTTTCTGATTACTCATTTTTAGCAGGTGTCTGTGGTTGTGTTATTCTCTAACGTGTGATTGCCTGCTTGATCAAGCAATCCATTGAAAATCCCCTCAGTGTTTTGTGAAATCGCCTCACCCTCTTTTTCACACGCCTAACGAGTGACCTAAGAGCCTCTTTCAATGACCACGATACAGACTATTATCTGCTTTGATCACCAACATGTTTTCACCTGTTCGTTTTTCCCTCATTCAGCAAAATCAGATGGTACATTTGTACACATTTCTACGCAAAACATCTTTAGTTTGAATGTTTCTGAGGGATTTAATCGTTTATGTGATTCCTCAATACTAAACCAACAAGATATTCTAAGATTTTCTTGGAAATTCTGTAAAATGAACAGTGTTGCATCCAAGCAGATGCTTCCCGAACACATGAGATAGAATGACGTTTGTGTGCGTTTCCCTTCGCCGAAGATCAAGTGATTACAATAAAATGTCACGAATGCTGTTGCATTGATCAAATGCCTTACAATGCATCCACAATGCAAGCATGGTAATTTGAAGGTTGCTTGCTAAAAACGGCCAATTGCAACAACGGGAAACGTTGTTTAATTAACTGATTTGTTTCTGTGACTTACAATTGTCTTACGAACCGGTCTGTTCCCCCTCAGTTTACACAATCCATCGAAATCTCAAGTTTGAAAAACAAAGCTAGAGTTTTTGCGTGTCATTCATTTAACGTGAAATAGAATATTTTCAAAATCCGCGTGTATTTCTTAATCCATGGCATCGTTTATATGCTGTATATATGTACATTATTAAATTTATGAATCGTGGTTCCTTTGCTATAGAACGACAGCAACATGCTATGTCTAATCATCAATGCCCATTCTTCAAAGGCAATGGGGCTAAAATCGGGTGAGAACAAAACAGTTGCGCTTCATTGTAAGAGCTCCATGACACGTGTCCTCTTGACCCTCGCAACCATTTCCGTGGGGTTGCTACAGCACCAATTTGACAAGAGCAATATCGCTTAATTATCATGGAAGAAACTTGTTAAGGAACCACGCAGCTAGCAGACACTGTGGACTTAAACGCTTACAGGGGCTGATATAAATTTAACATTGTAGGACCCCCGTCCCGGGTATGTCATCCATTTTGCGCAGGTGCACGGTAGCAGATAAATGGCCTATTCCTGACAAGCCGTCTTTCAGCCAATAGAAATCGACTTGTGTAATGACGTTCGAAAACGTCAAGGCCTTACCGCCCAAAGAACAAAAAGCGTTCTTTCCCTTGGCCGAATATTGCCGGATGCTCATCCCTGACCATTGAATGTCGAACAAACACAGGTGAGTAACACAACCAGCTGGTCAAAAGGATCGTCCACAAGCTATAAAACGATTCCTCCCTAACTGTAGTTGACAGATTGTAGCCCAGTGGTCGCAGCAAGCAGTCTTGGACAAGAAGACACACCCTCGTCGAAACACAACCGTTGAAGGTGAGTCACATTTTAGAGAAAGGGAGCTTTATGTGCTTCTGATTCTTGTCGCTCTGACCACACGTGTCAGCTAGAGTTGCCAAGTACGATTTTAAGGTGAACGTTAAATTGAATTAGCAAACTTAGTGCATAAATTAGTCCTGCCAACTCATCTAACCACAATTTTGGAAGACAGTCTATGCCGAACGAAGAAATAAAACAGCATTGCCAATAATTAATCCACTTTCGTTCCCTCGTAAACAAACTTGATCTTCGAGAGCCAATCTCGGAAAATTTTCCACGGAGCTGAAAGCTATTGTGTTATTTTAATAGATGAAAATAATACCGTGATAGAATGTATGGTATTATCTGCTGTTTTCTAGAACAAAGACACATACAGTAGATGCATTTTCACTTAGATCTTGGATCTTGTTAGATAATTTATTTATTTTTCGCTCCAATATCAAATCATTTG